>VYXH01003211.1:377805-392262 GCA_013397275.1 Burhinus bistriatus | reverse complement strand
AGGCCCTATGGGCTGTGTGACTCGGGGTGGGGAGGGGGTGTCCCGTGTCCCTGGGGAGGCCCTGGGCAGGGGGCTGTGGGACAGCAGTCCCGGCGCTAATCCTCTCTAGGTGCCTGCAGGTGTGAAGGAGGACTCGTTCAACGTGCTGGACCTGGCAGAGTACACCAAGAACCGGCCCTGGTGGCGCAAGGTCTTCGCCCCCAGCTCGGGGTCGAGCGCCGAGAAATACAACGTGGCCACGCAGCTGCTGATCGGAGGGGTCACGGGATGGTAAGATGTGCTGGGGTTGCCGTTGCTGCTCGTGGCAGGCAGGATGGCTGTGGGCAGTAGCCGGGCTTTTGGGAACACACTGACAGGTGCAGGGTGGTCATCTGGCAGTCTTTCAGAGAAGGCAGGTGTCCAGCTTGCTCAGCCCACTGTGCCTTGGCATGCTCTGCTGAACGGCAGGAGGTCTTAAAAGCTGTCACTAACGGGGAGCTGAAGAACTGTCACTATCTCCTAGGGAAGAAAATGGCATCAGGCTTTAATTTTTGAGGTGAGATAATTCTCTTTAACTTCTGGCATAAAGTGGTGGTGTTGAATTTAGGACGGGCAAATATGAGCCTCTTGGAACAAGGATACCTTCTTCCCTGGAGGTGGATGTGCTTCAGGCATCTGCACAAAAATGTCCTGTGGAGGTGGCTTATTGCACTCGTGGGCATGGTTCCTGGGATTTCGTGTCGCTTGTAGCAACTGCTGGGGCTGGTGGCTTGTGGCTCTATTTTCAACTTCATTCCCACAGCAGCATTGTTTGAGTTGAAAACTTGGTATAATCACGCTGCTTTGCTTCTTGCCGTGCTTGTCATCTTCGTCTGGCATAGTGGTAACTGTTTAAAAGTGTATGACAGATAAAAATATGAGCTGGCCACCTCTCTCTTGTATCTTCACTAGGTGTACGTATTCAGAAATGGGTAAGAGGAGGTCACTGTGTTGCTTTGCAATGTTGATAAGGAAACTGTGGTCAAAGTAAAGTCTGTTTTGGGTGATACAATACACTAGCCCTCTGCTGCATGACTGAGCAATGGGGTGGTGCTTTCTTGAGTTCTGGTGGCTGCAGCGGTGTTGAGAGCGTGTAGCTGGTTTGGAGACCAGTGTAGCTTTAGACTACTGCTGTCTGCTTGTTTCAGAATTTTTCTCTTCTGAGAATTGAAAAGGAAAAGTAAGCAGTTGTTTGGGCAACAAAGCAGCTTGCCTTGTGATCTGCTTCCCATGCTCTATCATGGAGCAGCAGCAGTGTTGCCCAATTTCCCTTCGGAGATGATACCAGTTAAAAAAACAAACAAACAAAAAAAACCCCCACCAAACTAAAATCACTTGTTGATTTTGGTGAAATCATGTGTTTCTGATTATTCTTTTGGGAAAAGATTGATGTTGAAGAGATAAGAATCAAAACTGCAAAAGGTTGAAATACAATAGTGAGAAGTAAAAAGCTATAAAGCATTACTTTTGGCTGGGCACAAATCCTTTCTCTTTCTCTCTGATTGCATGTGGGTTTCTTCTGCCATTTGTCAGTCTGTCTCTGAGTCTTGGGTAATTACTGCCAAAGGCAGCCTTGCCTGTGGGAAGCATGCTGAGGAGTATGTGTTTGGTGTCTCATTCTCCTGACTGGATCCTGGTTGATTTGTAGGTGTACTGGATTCATCTTCCAGAAAGTTGGAAAGCTGGCAGCGACAGCAGTGGGAGGTGGCTTTTTCCTACTTCAGGTGTGTATGAACAGTGGACCAGGCTTTCTGAGAACTGTGCTGGTGGGAATGAAGGGCTGTGTAGTGATGGTTACCTGTGGGGATGGGTGGGGCCAGTTCCCTGCTCTGCCAGGAGCTCTGTGTGGCCGTGGATGTCAAGGGCGTGTGTTCCCCGGGGTACATAGATGTGGTAGCAAACCAGGATCAGTGTGCGTAAACTTAAAGGCTGCCAAAAGGTGCCATCCGCTTAGGGTCTGCTAATAAAGGCACGTGGGGCTGTTACTGCAGGGCACCTGCGGCAGCCTTTGGCTGTGGCAAACTGTGCTGCTGCTGCAGGACTATCTGGTTAGAACAGGCTACTGTGCTTAGTCCTGTGCCTGTGGAGTTGGTGTTCCTGGAGGAACAGCCCTGGATGTCAAGAGGGATTTGTCCATGTCTATGATATGCTTCCTGTCAGCCTGGCTACCTGAGGAGTCAGGCCAGCACAGATGGGGCTTTCTGTAAAGCACTGGGGAAGAGGAGAGAAACGGAGATCTCTCTCTGTCCTCAACCATCTCTCCTGGTTTCCAAGAACCCTGGCACTGAGGGGAGCTGCTTGGATGTGGACATCTAGCTTGTACATCCTGCAGGAGGCGGAACAGCTCTCAGTCCTCACTCAGCAGTCTTACTTGTTTGCTTCTCAGGCACTGTTTGTGTATAACTCGTTCTCCCCGCTCTTCTGGCTCTGCTTGTTCTGCTGAAAGCCCAAAAGCTTGCTCTGAGCAGGGAGAGTTTCACTGGTGAATCATCCTGACCAGATAAAATATTTAGAGAGGAACGGGCTATTAATAGCTGTGTCCACCCACAGCAGCAGGAGAGCTGCAGAGTCTCCCAAGAATATACGTGGCAGTTGTGAGGGGGGGGTGATGCCAGCTTTACGTTAGAGAGTAGAGGCTGGAACAGGCTAAGCTGCAACGTGTGTCCTGCTGTTAGGGGATTACTGTGGAAGACAGATGTTGCAGGACAGTTAATACAGCTACAGGGGTGGTCCTTTGTCCAATTTTTAAGCTAGTGTGCTCGTCCTCTCAGCCCACTGGACCAGTGTCTGGGAGGTGGCTGTGGTCAGGGAAGGTGGGTGGGCAAGGGGGTCTGTTTAGCCATGGTCATGCAGGACTTTACTCCAGGAACTTTCTTTCCACCCCTCAAAACTCTAGATTGCAAACCACACGGGATACATCAAAGTGGACTGGAAGCTAGTAGAACGGGATGTGAACAAAGCCAAGCAGCAGCTGAAATTTCACAGCAGTGGTAACAAAGTGTCTCCAGAAGTGAAAAGCAAAGTGGATGAGGTGAGACAACTCTCCCAGGGCCTGTGCAGGTGCTTAGCTGGAGGGGCAGCAGAAAACGGGATTGAC
Organism: Burhinus bistriatus; assembly: GCA_013397275.1. Taxonomy (NCBI): domain Eukaryota; kingdom Metazoa; phylum Chordata; class Aves; order Charadriiformes; family Burhinidae; genus Burhinus; species Burhinus bistriatus. The sequence goes on along the minus strand of VYXH01003211.1, from coordinate 389,147 downwards.
CCTTGGGCTCTTATGGATCTTCCATTGTGCAAGTACAAGGAGGGAATGCTTGCATGACAGCAAAACTGGAGAGATGGCAAAGCTATCTACGCATATTTGAGACAGCCAGGGTGGCTTCTAGGCATGACACCAGCTCACCATGTGTTGCTGCAAATTCCTTGAGGTTGGGAGAAAACGTGCTGGGGTTGTGGGGAGAAGTGTCTCTTCAGTCTGACAAAAAACGCTAAGCAGGTCTGGCAGTGGAGTGGGCTAGTTACCCTGGAACTGCTGTACCCTGGTCTGGCACGCACAGTTAGCAGCCCCTTCTGTCAGACTGACTGTGCTGGCTGCGAGAGAGCCCTGGAGCATGTAGGCTTGGACTGCAGGTCTTGGAGCACCCAGGCTGCACTGGGACTGGATCAGTTCAGCACCTGTACATAGAGCAGGGAGATGAGGGAGGGGGAGGTCATTAGGTAGGATACTTTCCCAGACTTGAGCAGTGGCCTCTCTGGGCATCACTCACCTTGGAGAATGGCCTGAGGAATATCTTCTTATGGGGAGGGTGGGTGGGTGACCTGCTGTTTTTGAACACTGTTGGCTCTTCTCTCCCCTGCTTAGGTGATCATATTCCTGAAGAAGAATGTTATCTTAACGGGAGGGTTTGCTGGAGGATTCCTGCTCGGAATGGCGTCCTAGAAACTACGCTCAACTCTTCCTTCATGCCCAGCCTCCCCTGCCCTCCTCTACTGCTGTTCTCTCTCACTTAGAAGTCAAAGGACGTTGCCAACAGGCTCAGTCCCTTCTGCTCACAGGTTCCAGCCCTTATTTCTTACAACACCGCTTCTGATTTCCAAAGTTTTCCCCTGTCTGGGCTGTTAGGGTGCTGGGATCGATCTGAAAGCTTACAACTCCCGTTGATTCATTGTGATTCCTTTCCCTACCAGATATGCCCAGCCCCAAATTTTCTGAGTTGCAGCCTCATAAACATGTAGTGGCAGAGAAATCTCTTAAATGCACTTCTTCCCAGGTGCTCAGGCTGTTCCACGAACATTTGTCTGCCAGTATATGTGTACAACAGCTGTCAGCTGATCACTGCTATTTAGCTTGCACTTTTTCTACCCCGGTACCTGGAATGCCGGTGCTTCCTTCTGTACAGAGATGCTGTGTGCAATCCAAACTGTGCTTGGCTGTCCTGGGGTGGATGCAGAGGTGTCGGGGGACAGCATGGGCTGTGTCCAGGGCAGGTGGGTCGGGAGCAACTTCATGCTGTATGTGGTGCTGGGGCTTCTCCTGCCCTCCCCCTGCCATTGCAGTGCATGTAGGTGGCTGTTTGGCTTCTCCTCTACTGTTATTTATACTCCTTACTGGAATTGCAGCACTGGCACTGCTGATGGAAACTGAGCACTGTGGGTGACTCTCCAGGCCCTTTCCTCATCATGTGTTCTGAAAGCCACCAAGCTTCCAGCACTGTAGAGGGCCTTTCTCACTTGCTGGCTGACTGCTCAGCCTTTGAAATGTGCTGAGGTGCTCTCTTGTGGTGGGCAGGCGTCCAGTGTGCTTGACCTGTCTGTGTCAGGCAATGTGTGTTTCAGCTGTGCCACTTACTGTAAATCACCTTGGGCCTCAGACTGGTGTCTACCATGACCTTCTCTGGCCACTTGGCATTGGTGACGCTCTTAGAGCTGTAGCCATGTGGGACAGGAAGAGCATCCCTGTTCGGGGTATATTGTACTGGTCCAGGGTCCCTGTTGCCAGCTCTGCTGGCGTGGTGGCAGGGAGGATGTGAAGTCTGAAGTGCAGTCCTTTACCTGCCTGTGCAGAGCACAAACTCCATCTCCCCGGTCTCTGCAAGCAACTGAAATGACAAAACTGTTGGGAAAACTAGGTTGTGCTCTTCTGGGAGTGGGTCATTTCCATACGTTCCGCCTTGGTTATGTTCCTTCCTTCTTTGCATTTACCATTGCACAAAAAAAGCTGCTCGCTTAATCCCATCAGCTGCAACTGTTCTCCTGCAGGTGATGAGGCAGCCCAGATGCAGAGCTCAGCTCTTTTTGGACAGTCTGTCCCAATGCAGCTGTGCACAGAACAGAGCTCTAACCTACAAGAGAAAATTACCAAAAAAACCCCCCACAGTCCTTCAGAGGTGTTCTGCATTGGCTGTGCTGGGTTGGCATTACCGCTTTCCAGAGTGCAGGGACTCACATGACGGTGGGGTGATGTCCTCCAGCAGGAGGAGGAGTTCTTGCCAAGAATGGGTTTTCATATGTGAAAGTAAGCCCTTCCTTCAGTGGGAAACACGCTAGGGAATGATGATGCACATGGGTAATTGGGATGCAGCACCTGGGTCAGCAGCAGCACCCCATCTCCAGATGCCTTTCTGATCATCTCTGCTGCTCTCGCTATGGCTAGAAACGGGGATCTTTCCTCAAGAGCTGCTGGAAGAGGTTCTTCCACCAGAGGTTTTGGGATGCGCACTTGCAATTGTTCATTTTGTTTCAGCTCTGTTGATTGTCAGTGTAGCAACACATTGATTCAGCTGAGGTTTTCTCACCTGCAGGATCTGAAAAGAGGCTGCAGGTAATCAGGAAACAGAAGTTGGTATCTTTGCTCCTGTCCTGCCATACATGGCCAAGGAGAATGAAGGAGCAGCTGGGCTCACTTCCTTGTAATGATGGTCTTCCTAAAAGCCATCCAGGATGGAAGGAGTGATGTGATGCAGCAAATAGATCTTCAGTAAATTGGTGTTTGGGAGTGGAGTGACAGATGATGGTGGTGGTTTGGGGTTTTTTTTTGTTTGTTTGTAGGAACCCTGCAGGGCTGAACATGCATGAATTGATACATTTGGATTGCAGGGTATCTCTTGTTCCTGTAGGAAAACAGCGTTGCTGCCCCTCTGCCTGGTGTGCTGTATAACACAACTTCTGAGATGTAGTAATCTGCACAAAGCTTTCTCCAACAACGAAGCTCAAAGTAAATCATTAACAGACCGTAGGGATGTTTCTTCAGGCTCAAATAAGTTGCTTTTTCTGCCCAGCCCCAGGGAAGGGTGTACTGGGTTCTGCTCCACAGGGTCCTGACTTGCTGCTGTGGAGAGAAATGGCCCAGAGAGGGAGCTAAAATGCCTCAGTTGCTGCTGGAAGGGGAAACAAGTGACAAATTCATGTCGAGTTTGATGTGAATGCAGGCAAGGAATGGACAAGGACATCAGGATGTGGCAAATCTTTCTGCTGTGCCAGTGTCGGGCACGTGGCTGGCACCGTTTGATGCTGTGGGCTCGCACTGGAAGCTTTGATGCTGACTCAGTCTCTGTGGGGGTGCATTTTCATTGTTGCAGGTGCCAAGATGAGGTGTTCCCCACCCCCCCTCCCCNCCCCCCCCCCCCCCCCCCCTTCCCCCCCCCCCCCCCCCCCCCCCCCCGGCTCTGTTTGGTTTTGTTTCAACAACTTCTGGTGTCTGTTCCAGTATGAGAAGGTTTAAAACACACTAGGCTTTTAAAGTGTTTTTATATATTGTATGTAAATGCTTGTTGAAGTGATATTTTATTAAACGGTTTTGCTCTAATAGCTTCTATGTGTGAGGTCTGTTGACTTGTTGGGAACCAGCGTGGTTTTGTCTTGCCATGCGTGTTGTGTTTGACTCAGGGAGCACTTAGAGCCAGTCTGGTGGCATGAGGCCAGCAGCCTGCCCTCTTCTCTGCAGGTAGTCATGGGCTGCCTTAATAAATCCCCCTCCTTGATGATCCTGGCACCCCTCACCCATGTTCCCTAAAGGTGGGATGCTTCTGGAGCAGGAGGTGATTCTGCTGCCAGCCTGGCTTCAGAGCCTCCCTGATGCGCAAGTTTGCTCTGCTTAGGTAGAAATGGGCATGGAGACCAGGCTTTTTAACAGGCGCAACAGAAGCCTAAATACTTATTTTTATTTTTTTTTTTTATCATCTACTAGGGACTTTCTTTCCAATGCTCCTGCTCAGGTAGGGCACAAGGGAAAAATGAGCTACTTGTCAAGTGTTTGAGCTGCTTCACAACATTGTCACCACTTTCCCCTACTTTTTGGGAATACTAAAACCCCTATTTTGTCTTAAGGGTTTTTTTCAGGGGGGTGGGAGGGAAAGGCTAGCCCTGAATTATTCTCATCTTGAGCCCCGGTTATAAAAATATCAAGCAGCTTCTATTTAAACATGATGATATCACATGTAGCTCTGGACTGTGAATGGCAGCCAAGCTGCCCGGCTTGCAGCTATGTTGCATTCTCAATAAACAACCAAACTGAGATGACAATTTGTTCCAGTCATTTATTTTGTATCATGGTATTTCAGAGCAGTGAATACAGATGGTTTGCTGTTCTAGGCTTCAATACACTCAACTATTGTGCCTAGACTACAGTGGTCTGTTTATAGAAGCTGTATTTCATAAGTAAGTTGTACTTGATCACAGCACAAAAGTCCTTTACGGCTAGATCTAATGACAGAGTTAGGGGCCTAGTGGGTTTGAAGTCTGGTATTTAGGTGCCCAGGCTCTGTAATGGACTGGGCACCCACTGAGGTGCCTGGACTCCTGCTACAGGGGATGGAGAGACTTAGGCAGCTCTGAAGGGTGGTGCAGGAACCTGTCTACTGAGCTCTTCCTACAGGTCACAGGAAATTCTGCTGCATGGGTGAGAACTTCTGAAAAGCCATCTCTCCCTGGGGTCCAGACACAGCGGGCTTGTGAGTGAGTCTGAAATGCTGTGTTGAAAGCAAGTGCCTACAACTGCTTGTTCAGTAAGCAGCACCTAAATCAGTTCTTGGATCTAGCCCAGGGCTTTGTGACAGGCCTCTGGGTGCCAGCGGGTTGAATTACGCTGGGTTCGTAACATATTGCTTAAAGGTGTTCAATTATACATAAATTTATAAATTTTATATCAACAGTCAGATCTTTCAAATGAATATTGCTTTTTTAAAAAATATCCTGTTCCTGTAGCAATCCCTGAAATAATGTTCCTGTAACATCTTTGTCATGCAAATAGCAGCGTGTAGGCAATTCAAATATAAAGTAACCAAAAGTCTGCCCAGTGGGAAAGTGAGGCACTTAGGCAAAGTGACTTGTAGTCACTCGTGATCTATGCAAGACCTAGGAACAATCCCCAGACCTGATTTCCATTCTTGAGCTTGAACCACTGGACAGGCAACTGTTGTCTGGAACTACTGCATGATGGCAGCAATACCTTTGCTGTGTCAAAATGGGCTTGTTTCATGTGTCACGCTTAAACTCACTCACTCTTTTGAGCTCATTTCCTGTACCTCCCACTCCATATGCCAGAATAACTTGGTTCCAGTTCTCCATTTTGAGAGCAAGGATGGATTAGAGTAAGGTAAGCATTCTAAAAACATCAAGTTGACTTTTCACAGACACAGGTGCGATGCAGAGACAATGTAGATGATGTTTTGGTACAGAAAATAAAGTCTCTTAACCAGGCCATCTGTTGGTACTGCGTTATACTTTTTGGTGTGCCGGATAGTGTGTTGTAGGAGCGATCTGGCTTTCCTGAAAGTCTAAAGAAGGCTTGAAAAAACACACACGAGCTCTGCAGGTGAGTCCATGCTCTGGTACCTGCTGGAGCTGCATTGTGTTACTGAGGTGGTGGGAGAATTCCTTCTGAAGTCGCCTTAAACTTTCCTCTCTCCCTTTCTTCCTTCTCAAACCCTGAGCAACAGATGGATCTGCCCTTGGGGTACCGGGCGCAGCACTTCCGCATTTCCTGAAGCACGGTTTCACACTTCGACTCCACGTAGTTGTTCACTGGAAAATAAGAAGGAGACACTAAGTCTGCAGAGGGGAACAGGTTTTGTCCCCAGAGGGGACACATCTAGCCCAGCCCTACAGCTGCTGGGCAGCGTGTTTCTCTGAAAAGCAAGAGCTGCTTACAAGCGCTTCATCGCTTTCTCTGCTCTACAAAAACCTCTCTAGTTTCAGCTATCTAAAGCCATGCAAAGGCAGCCTTGCTCTTGTGGATGGGAGCATCTTCAGTCCCCCAGTTTTGTAGCTATCACATCTCACTACAGTAAGAATGAAGTTTCCCTTATTGCTGCCCTTCAATCCTTACTTTCTTTAGCCTGCGTGCTTTTAAGCTGGATCTTGTCATCCATGGTCTTCAGCCCAGCTGCCATGTCACTATAAGGTTCACAGCTGAGTGTAAATATAAGAGGACTTGGTGTAAAGAGGGACACGTGCACCCTTCCCTTCAGCAGTGCGGGGTTTGTAAAAGGAAGGGGGTGAGGAGCGTGACTGCCAGCCTCCTACCGGTGGCCTGTTGTGGGCAGGCTGTAGCTTTGCAGCGTAACCAAAGCAGGCAGCACGCTAGCAGGAGCGCTTAGCCAGACGCCAGCAGCTGAATCCAACTGCACAGAGCCATGACGCAACCACCATCCACACAAAGGTCTCACCTCTAGCTCAGGAGGTCCCTGAGCCACATAACTTACTTGACCTCCTCTTACTTTCCTTCCTAGGCTTCTCCTCTTGGAGACTGTCAGAGCTGGGCCAGGTGGCTAAACAAGCTCCTAGTCTGACCTGGGATGACTGGGCTCACGTCTTAGTGCACGGCACAGCTACGCCCACCTCTGTGCTTTCTCCATATTGCCTTTGTTTCGGGCTTGGAGAGATGTCACTGCACCGGCAGGCTCAGGCACTGCAGGACACAGGTGATTTCTGCCCCAGCGCTTTGCTGGCTGCCGCTGTCAGCCGAAGTGGCAAAGCCCACAGTGCTTTGCAGGGCTGGCCACCAGGCTCTCGGAGAGAAGCCCTGCGGGTACGTGAGCAGACTGAGTCTGTGGATTGAATCAATAACTACCTACCTGCCTGCACAGAAGCGCAGGGCATGCAGAGCTACCCGCTCTGCCTTGGATGAGCTACACAACCACTACACAGCTGCACTCGCCCCTGCACCCACCACTGATATTTAAAAGACTTTTAGTCTTTTTTAGGAGCAGCAGCAACCCAATGTGAGAGAAGCGCAGCACCCCCTGGAGAGGCCAGAAAGCAGCAGTGAATGCCTTCCGGTTAACAAGCAAGCCAGCCCACTCTGGTCGCTGGGCTGAGTTCCCTAATTGGGTTGGTGGGCGACCTGTAACACAAGCACAGAGGTCACCCCTGAGAAAAAGGTTACGGTGATGTTACTGCTTTGTGCAAGCTGAGAGCCCAGGAGGCACGGCAGGCCCTTGGAGAGGAGAGCTAACCTCTCTCTGCCATAACCTGCCGATGACGAGGGCTCTGAGGCTCTCCTAACTGTTCCTCTGCCTGTGCAGGTTTGTTTCTAAAACTACAGCTACATACAGGCGCACCCTGCTATCTGTCAGGGATGCATTCCTGAAAAGCACAACATACAATAGATAGCAAAACGCAAAAGAGATTGACAGTGGGCATTCAGTCTCACAGAGGAAGCAGGCAAGATCTTCTGAACAACGAGCCACTACAAAACCAGCCTTTGAAAAGCCAGCATCTCCCAAAGGTCCCGCTCCTGCCCTCCATCCTCTGCACTATGTACACTGTCTCTGTGTATTTGTCATTTAAGACTCTGTATACATCCTCTATTGCATTAATTCTTACAGGGAAAATCTGTTTTGCTGTCTGTCAACTCAGCTGCTTCATCTCTGCGACTCAGACAACTCCACAGCAGGATAATACCTGAACAACAGCAGCACTCCAAAATGATAGCTAGAGAAGCGGTGGACAGCGGAGCGTGCATGTAACAGCCAAAGAGCTTCTTTGCTAACACTTAACCATTCAGATCAAATCCATACACAAACCTACACAGGTTAAAACACTTGGAATAACCTCCATAAATGTTATAAAAAGAACATTGCCACAGATGGGACAAAAACAGGGTCAAACATCGGCTTTTAAGTGCAGTTACTATGGGGAGAGATGGCAGCCCTGCATGGGAGAATGCTCCAAACCATGAAGACAGTACAAAGTAGTAGCTAGACAGATGCTGGGGACACGTAGAGGGGGTTGTTTGAGCCCTTGCTTTGAGCTAAACACAGCTTCCAAAAAACAATCCTGGGAAAGACAGACACCTACCAATAACTGACTACTGCTTTTCCCTACTTTTTCCCAGATGCTTTTCCTCCTATGCTCCTCCCCAGCCATCAGGGTTGTTGTGTTACCTGCACAGATTGCAATCACTATGTTTGCTGCTGCCTGCAAAGCCATCCCTCTACTTCCCCAGCTGGACGCCCTTCACCCTCCCTGCTATATTTTAGCTAACCTGCTTGTACTTTGCAAACAAATTAAAGGCAGAAATTAGTTGCTGTGGAACTGGCCTGGCTGATCTTAGCTGTGGCATCACTAGCCTCCTGCCTCGTCATCCCTGGGCTAACACCATGAGTTATCCTCATGAGAAGCTCAGAGCATGCTGGCTAAGGGCTCCACCAGGTGAGTTCAAAGAACTCCTTCCCATATGGCTGAGCTCCCTGGGCACAGAGGAATGTTTTCTCTTATTCATTCCATAAGGCAAATCCTTTTCCAAGAAGCAATCAAAATTTTTTTAAAATATTGTCCTCTGCAAGTAACAAGCCTGCTTTCCCCAACTCAGGCTCCCAAAACACATTATCACATAATCTCCTTTGCCCCTACAAATATTTAGCTAAGCTATACAAAACAGCTGTTACATGTCTCCAGAGGCCAGATCACATACACCTAACCCGTTCCTGATAGACATCTGTCTGACCTGCTCTTAAAATACCCCTGGAGCTAGCTCTGCAATCTTCTCATACAATCCACCCACTACCCACTCTGTAAGAGAGCTTATTATAATGTCTAGCTCTCCCCGCCTACAGCCGAGTCCCAAGACAACACATGGGATCTCACTACCAGCGTGGAGAACGCTCTGAAATAAGCACAACGTTACTGTTACAAACGCTCTGTTTTGTACTAATGGTGTCTCGTTATTGAAAATCAAGCACAAGGGAATTCTATTAAAATCAGACATTATAATTTTGTTTGCTTTGCAATCAGGTGATGCTAATGTGCTTGCGTTCTTTCTTTTCAAGGTGAAAAGAGAACAGGGTTAAGTTAAAAGAATTAAGTTCCACCAAAAATCAAGACACCAAAAAGACAAAATGACACTTGTACCTTGCAAGCATTTCTGTATTTCACAGGCTTGTTTCTGGCAGGGATCCTTCTGGGACATGTTCAGAGAACTAAAATGATAGGAAAATGTTACTGTAGAAACAACGTGTTTTTCAAGGGGCCAGGGTGGGGGGGGGCAAGGCACTGTCTTAAAGCCAAGGCTTTAAAGAGCTCCCACTTTCCCTCTCTGTCACAGACAGTTCAGAAAACACCTATTGCTGCTTGCAGATGCCTGCCGACATACACAAGAATTCTCTGTGTCTGGCTAAAGGATGAAAATGTGGCCAATGAATACGGGAAGTTTTATGTTGCTAAGCTTGAAGGCCTTTTTCTTTTCCCTGGCCAAAATGTGTCCTTTTCCACTTCAATGCACAAAGATTCCAGCAAAGATTCAAATTAACATGGCTGACTAATTTTTAACAGTTCTGTGCCTCTAGACCTTGTACTAAAACATGTTTTTGCATAAAAGCCCTCTCTGTGAGCTATACACAACCAAGGATTTGGTGTTAGTCGTATAACTGCAGCTGGAAGAGGCATTTAAAAGAATAACCAAACAAAACAACTTAGTTGTGTATGTCCCATAAAGACAACAAGGAAGGCTATTTTTTTTTTGTTGTTCCAGGAGAAAGTCTTTAGGAAATCCCACCCCCCAAAAAAACAGACTGGAGGACAGTTCCCTCTTGTTCAAATCCCTAGAAAGTGAGACTTCAGACACTCAATTTGACTTTCTGCAGCTGTGACACCTCTGTGATCTTCTGTGAGAGATCAAAAGACAAGCAATAACTGGTGGTACTAGTAGTTGGATGGGAGACCTCTACAGAAAACCACCGCTGTTACCGAAAGCGGTGGTGGGACTTCAGCTCCCTCTGAGCCACAGTTCAGGTTCTGCCCCTGCCCAGAGCTAGGGAAGTGCTGCCTTTCGAACTTCTGGCAATTCACCAGCCCACAGCACTTTTCGATATTGCTAGGGCGTTATTTCCAGCATCCTGGCCAAATTCCACTTGGGGCAATTACATTCTGCCTACCTAGAACTCCCCCTGATGTTTCACTTGGACACAATACTCCTCTTCACTGCCTGTCCTAAACTCTTGTGTGATGTTGCTGTGTGTTGTTTAACTGCTTCCACCTCAGAGGTGGCTGCATTTCAGTGGAGAGAGAATCATTTATTGTACAAAATATACAACGACATCCTCCTAGAGCCACTGCTCCTGAAAGACAAAAATTCATATTAAAGAATGACTGGGAATAAACAGAGCACATTACAAAGCAGGGGTAATGTCTACACATACCAGATTAATCACCAGGCACGAGTTTAAGCAGCAGTTCTTCAACACCACCAAGCTGTAAGCGACAAGGAAAAGTTCAATACGTCTACAGTTAACTGTGGCTGAGCTAATGGACTTCAACAAAATAACAGTCCTTTGCCGTCCCTCAAGGATCTCAAATGACTTCACAAACAGGCATGACTATGGTCTATTGTTGCCACCATCCTTACCATGAGATGGTGCTCTATCTCCCAAACGCGAGAGTTACTATCCCTGTACTGCTCACCCTGGGACAGCTGCCACATATGAGGCAGCCGGGATGGGGGGAGCTGGCTGGGTCGCAGCGCCTCACCCAGGGGAACCTGAACTCTTTGGATCCGAGCCCTCAGCATACCTTCCTCCTGGGGGAAAGTAACAAAAAGAGCAGGCAGTTACTGGCAATGCAGTAGAGGCACCTGCAATAGCAAAGCTACAATCACTGGGAAGCTCAAAGGACACTTGCCTCTTCCGCAGCCACAAGCCACGTTTTGCGGTGCTCATCGCAGTAAACACCTACGCGTCGCACCCACAGTCGGACAGGAGGAGCGCCAGCATGCCCTCCTTCTGCCATTCCCCTCAGTCACTTCAGGATGCTCCCGTTAGGTGGACGGCATCAACCCGCAGGATGCACGCATGGTCTCTTTAGCTCTGAATACATTCACGGAGAAAGCTCTCAGACCTGAAAGGCACCTCTGGGTGGCGTCTGACTTATTGTATGAGATGTTATGTGCTGAAATGTCCCTAAAAGTCAGCTTGGGAAACTGAGATGGTGTCTAAGTGAAGAGAAATTTCATGACAAGTTGTACACTGGGACATGCGTGCTGTATGGTGTTTGTAAGGCATTCTGGGGCAAAAGGTGCTATCGGTACAAAGTTAAACCCTGTGAATATTTGCTTTGCTTACTCCACTAACAGTCCTATTAACAGTCTTTGTGTAGACTAAGGGGGGGGGGGAA
>VYXH01003211.1:367597-377730 GCA_013397275.1 Burhinus bistriatus | reverse complement strand
AAAAGAAAAAGAAAAAAGTGATTTACACAGGAGTTCCGTGGCTAAGGATGGTCTAAATCCCAAAAGCAAAACTTGTGACAAGAGGTGAAATTAGCTTAACAAGAACGAAGATCAGTCTGGAGACAAAGCATGAAACTCCATATGCGTGACTCTCATATTTGGAACTTGCAGAGCTGTCATTGTGAAGGGTCCTTCGTCTCATCTCTCAAGAGGGTGGCAGCATTGTCCATTCATGTACATGCTTCTTGTGAATAGCTCTTGTGACTTTGCGTAGTTCGGCTTTTAGATGGTTACAGAGAGCCACCGATACCAGCAGGGGCAAAGCAATTTTGGACATTGAGGAGATTCTTCCTACCAGAATTTTTGTTTAACAGCAAGTTTATCTGTATACCAGTTACAGCAAGCTGAGCCATTAGCAAATGAAGGTCAGGGGAAATGATTCTCTCTTTGAACCCTAGAAGAGGTAATCAAAATGGTACAGACAGTCTTCATTCTTTATCTAGGTTTAAAGTAGAACAGAATTAAGCTGTAATACATATAACATCCTCCTGCTATGAAGCAGATGCAATATTCCTACCCCAGTGAAACACAGTGGTCTTCTGAAAACTTGTAAAATTATAAGGCATATTTCAGACAGGAGCAAGAAAATCTGGGTACAAAATAAAGTAGGGAAAGTCAGGGAGAGAAAAAAAACTGTTACACATTGGGGTACATATATAACAGGAAATACATTTCCATGTTGCCTTCTATATCTTACATCAGCGCTTCTCTACCTTTTTGGATCAAAGGATCACTTAAGCCTTTTTGAAAACAAAACACCAACCACGGATCAGCCTGAACAGCACTACCATAGTATTTTCATTTCTAACAAAGAAAACTTTGAATGTTCTTTTATTAGTTCTTTTTCTCCCATTCTGTTTGTTTCCTTGCTTGATGTGTGGGAATGTGTATGTGCGTTATAAAAAGCACCACTGTTCTGAAGACCATCCTGTGATGTGATACAGCCATTCCAAGCAATGCCCCAGCAGCTGGATCATTGGCATTTACAGGAACGTGACAGCAGACTGACAAGCCTCACAAGGCCTTCAAGAATAGGCTATGAGGGTTAAAGGGACATTTCTGTAAGTCTTTTTCATTCTGCTTTACCCTAAGTCACTTCAAAAATTTAAGCCCACGTGTGGAAATCACTTTGCCCAACAGTGAAATGCAGCAATCGCCACTGCTCATTTCCAGTCAGCTGAATGTAATCACCCAGGTTGGAATTTGGCCAGGATACTCTCCTACTCTGCAGTAAACTGCCAAAAGACCCACCATGACCAAAACTGCTCAAGAACTTGCTTTTATACCCCATTCAAAGCTGGAATTTCTACAGCTCATCACCCCCAGAACCAGAAGACTCAAGACTGACTTCAGTATTGGAAAAATATTACTCAGTAAGTAAAGACTATTTCCTACAGCAAGTAAACTCTCCTGAAAGGTCTCCTATCCAAATACTAACCCGGTTCAGTCTTGCTGAACTACACGTAGGAGGACTAAAGCACAACATGTATGTTTGTGTTTATTGTGTATGAACATGGTAGTGATGATAGGTACAGGACCGACAGAACAAGGTCTCATGCAGAGGACACTGTGCAGAATGGGCAGCGGTTAACATGTGTTTTCACCCTTTGCCCCACTAATTTGTCCCAAACTTCCTCCGAACTCCACAGCTCTGAGTTCAGTTGCCAAAGTTCAAAGGCCCAGCCTGGCCTCTCTTTTCAACAGCCTCTAAGACTGTTATGAAGGTGCCCAGTTAGTGCCACAAATAAAATCTTGAGGTCAGGCAAAACCGTCAATTGGGTTTGAAGACAGACAGGTCTGTCTTTAGCACTCAAACATACAAAAGAAACAGGAGATTTGAAAAAGCATGCGCTTAGACATTTGCACCTGAAACTATAAGGAAAAAACAATACAATTCCTATTTTTGCAGATTTTACCAGAAAGCAATAAAAAAGCCTGAAGGAAGACACAGGTGAAAGGAGAAGTAAGCTTACTTATATTTAAAACCTGTTTCTTATATTGTTTGCTTTATAATCTATTAAAAAAGCCACCGCATCCAACAAAAAAAACCCAATCAGCTTAAATTTGCAGGATTGCAGCGTCACCCTTTGACACAGATTTTAATGTTCCCATCAACATAATTGCAGAGGTCTGAGCTGCTTAAGGTATTGATTTGGAGAGATTTAAAGCCCAATCCCCACAGACAGGAACAAGACTTGCAGGTATTCTGTCCATCTCAGTATCAGGCCTTGGTAGTTTAATGAGGTTCTGGGACCTGGGTGGATTTCTGAGCCATACAATATACAAATAAATGTGAAAATGGCCAGGAGGAGGACTGCATCTTGTGGTGAAGACAATTTATTTGCTTTTAAACTGGGTACATTAAAATATTTACGAAAACAGTGAAAGAAATTGCTCCAGCTGCTGCTTGGACCCTCCCCAGAGCTGGAGCTCAGCATGCTGAACAAACTCCACCCTTTATTACCTTCTATTTTATAAGGGGACTGGGTCAGATTGTCAGAAGAGTTCAGCTGTCATTTAGGAGCCAAGGGAAAAAAACCAACCCGATGCTGTGGCTCAGTGAACTGGGCACGGCACTGTGCTAACATGGCTACGCAGCTTCTGGACCAAGGCTGGCCAGCTAGGCCTTCTGGTGGAGAGTGTGCAGCTGCCCGCACACCTCTGTGCGCGCAGCCTTCGGGGAGCTAAACGGCAGCTGAGCTTTCCTGAAAAACCCAGCCCGCGTCTTGCAACAAGTCAGGGATCAGATGAGCTGTCTGCTGCTGTAAGAGCATGTTGACTCACTCTAAAGCTTCTTCTTGGGGGTTTGGACTCTACTCTGCCTGGAGCACTCGCCCCGAGCAAGCACCTCCGTGACTCCACGCTCCGCTCTGCCCGACCTACTGAGGGGTAGCAGATGCTCACCGACCAGCCGGGGCAGTCCAGCAGTTTGGGGAGGGAAGGTCTAGTTTTGGTAGGATCTAAAGAAACAGGAAGACAAAAAAAAAAGAGATGGACATAGTGTGGGGGGAGCCCCGCAGAAGGAAGGGGAGGCCGAGGAAAGGGGTGCGGGAGCCGGGCCTGGTGAAGGGCCGGCCGCGGAGGGGGTGCGGGGGGCGGTGCGGCCGAGGGGAGCAGGGAGGGCGGGATGTGGAGGGGGTGTGGGACCGGTGCGGCCGGCCGGCCGTGGCGGGGAGGGCGGAGGAGGCCCGGCCGCCGCGCTGGGAAGAGGGCGCAGCACGTCTCCATAGCAACCGCCTCNGGCTGCAGCGCGGAACCCCGGGGCCGCCGCTCGCGTGGGCGACACGGCGCTTCCGCCGCGCGGCACCGCTCGCCTCTCCGGAAGCCAGGCGACACCTTGGCCGCGCCGATTGGCTGAAAGGGCCGAAGAGCCCCTCTGGGATTGGTCCCGCTGCCGCGGGCGGGCGGGGAAAGTGGGGCTCGTCCCCGCCTACTTCCGGGGGGGGGGGGGGAAGACGGGCGGGCGGCGGCAAGATGGCGGTGCAGGCGGTGCATCTGGAGGCCGACGCCTTCCTGGTGTGCCTCAACCACGCGCTGAGCACCGAGAAGGAGGAGGTTATGGGACTCTGCATCGGCGAGGTACCGAGGCCAGGCGGGGTTGCCTCGGGGAGGAGGTGCTGCCCGGGTGGGGTTCGTGGCCTGCGCGGGCTGTGGCAGGGCGGTCTGCGGGCTCTTACCTTCCGAGCGGGGCTCGGTCACCGCGCCAGGGAGCGTTGTCCAGGCCTGCGTGGGGGCGGTTCCCCGGTAGAGCCGTGCCGCTGTGCCTCCGGCCCGCCCCTCTCCGCTCCTGCCTGGCGCCGAGTTGTAGTTCCTGCTGCCGTGAAAGTCAAAGCTGAGAGTCAGGAAAGCTTCCCGCCTGCAGGCCTGGCCGTGCTCCGATGCGTCCCTTTTCCCTAGGGAAGGTGCAGGAGTCGGCCTTTTCCTTGAGGGTGGTTATGTCTTTATCAGAGGAATGATCGATTTTTCCTTCTGTGTTATTAGGTTGACACCAGCCGTATTGTTCATATCCATTCTGTGATCATCCTGCGCCGCTCAGATAAGAGAAAAGACCGTGTGGAAATTTCACCAGAGCAGCTTTCAGCTGCTTCTACTGAAGCAGAGATATCCTTTAGTAGAGACAGCAGCCAACTTGCTAGTGAAGTGGTTTGCCTCAGACCTCTTTTTATGTGCTGTGTTTTAGACTTGTTCTAGTTGGCTTGAAGTTGCCTGCTGCTTCCCTCCTATGACTGTTCGGTTTGGAGGGCTGTGCTGGCTGCTGCCATTCTCTGGAGTCATTGTTGGTTCCAGCATTTGCAGTGGAATTGTGCTATAACTGTTTTTTATAATTTTTTTTGTATGTTGTGTCAAGTAAAATTGAAGTCTGTTTTTGGGGGAGGGTAGCAGTTCAGCAGGGAAACGTAGAAGATGAAAGGTTGACAAGTCTCTGTTTGCAAGTGTGGTGTACTGGAGAGCCTTTTCCCAGCGTACGCTCAAGGATGCTGTTTTGGACAGCTTATTGCCGTGTCACTTACTGCCACATGCAAACAAAATCCAATTTGCTTCTGCAGCAGTGGCATCCTGGGGAAGATACTTCCATCAGCTTCCTGCCATGTGTCTTGTCACCCCTTTAAAGAAATCTGGAATTCTGTTGACTGATGAGAAACTCTTTACAAATCTGCTGGTTTTTCTTGTATAAAAAACATCTGCCATTTGCTCTATCAGTTTCAAAAGCACCTTAACTGACACACAGGTTGGCTGAAATGACAGGACGTCCCATGAGAGTTGTGGGCTGGTATCACTCTCATCCTCATATTACTGTCTGGCCATCGCATGTCGGTAAGAGTAGTTTTGGTCTATGTGAAAAGTCACAGCTGGCTAATTGTATTACTCAATTTACTGGATTTTCAGAGCTGCACATCCCAACTATCAAAGTTTGGTTTCTCAAAAATCCTTTAGTAGACTGTCTGGGTGGGTTTCAGGAACCTTTGCCAGTATAGCCCCATTCCTGTCTGTATGCTCCAGGCGCTCAAACTGCGCGTGACTCAGTAGTCACAGATCAGCTACTACTAGTACTACTGTTCTTCCATACAGGAAAAGTAGACCTAGGGTGTGAGGAATAGGAAAAAACGCTGTAGGAATCTGTGATGCCTGGAAGCCCGGTGTGATGATTTTTGACATCTGTGAGTGTTAATACAAAAATGAAAACTTTTTTGAAAGAAATGCGTATGTTATATGTGTTGGACATTATGGCTATATAGTGATCTGTTGCACCAGGCTGATGCTAAGATTGTTTCGTGGTTTGTTAATTCATCTTTTGTTTTTAAGATTTGCTATTTAATGACATTTTAAATTGGATTTTTTTTCTTAACTTAGTCACCTGGAGTAAGTACTTTAAAATAAAGCTTGTGACATTTGTTACCAAATTCCAGGTCACCTTTCAAAAGGTGGCAAATCTTTTTCCGCTCCTTCAGGTGACAAGTGTAGTTCTCATTCTCTTATTTCTTTGTCTGCAGATGTCCGCACGCAAGCTATGTATCAGATGATGGACCAAGGTTTTGTAGGGCTTATCTTTTCTTGCTTCATCGAGGACAAAAACACAAAGGTAGGCAACTTAAAAATGGCAATAAACCCTCCAATAACTTATGAGAAATACCAGCACCAGGGCAAAGCTGAAATCCTTGGATGCAACCTGCAAGAAGGGCTGAGGTCTGCTTGGAGCGCAGTCAAAGCACAACTAGAATGATGATGTTTAGATTGTAATCCCAATTACAAAAGAATGAGTTATTAATTACTTTGTGCTAATCCGCAGCCTGGCTCTCGAGCCAGCAGAGCTGGGCTGATAATGAGGGTTCTGGGACTGCATCAAATGGTTGCAGTACATGTGTATGTTGAAAT
The DNA here is from genome assembly GCA_013397275.1 of Burhinus bistriatus. Taxonomy (NCBI): domain Eukaryota; kingdom Metazoa; phylum Chordata; class Aves; order Charadriiformes; family Burhinidae; genus Burhinus; species Burhinus bistriatus. The sequence continues at coordinate 371,796 of VYXH01003211.1, read as the reverse complement.
GCGTGAGTGTCCTTCAGCTGTTCAGTCCAGCAAGTACAGCTTATTGCACCTCTGGGCTGTTAGCCTCTCTAGGAGATACTGCTGTAGTGTGAGATAAGCTGACAGTGGTGTGTCTTGTCTAGTGGTGTGCCTTGTCATTTTTTCCAGGGATCTATTGTTTAAGACTTTTTTTATAGTTAATGGGTGTGTCAATATCTGCTTGCAAACAGTTCTAGCATTCCAATCAAAGTGAAAAGCATGTACCTTTGCAACCTGTTAAAATGCTATTTGAAAGCATATTCTGCTTCCTAAAGGAATGTGTGATTTTTAGGTGATTTTTTGCTCTTGGAATCTGACTTTCTGCTGTCTCTCTTAGACAGGCAGGATTCTCTACACCTGTTTCCAGTCCATTCAGGCCCAGAAGAGCTCAGAGTGAGTACAGCAGAAGAATATTATGTCCAGTGTCAGGTTGTATTTCACCTTGTCTGTCCTCTCTGGGTTGTCTCAAATAAGTGGCTTCTAGGCTCATCATGAGGAGTAAATATTGTATAGAGATGCCTGAACAAGGTCTCCTTACTTCTGCCAACGCAGGCTGCTTGAAGAGAATCTGAAGATTAGGACTGATTAATTTAGCCTAGATAATTCAGTAGCTTAAGATTTTGTGTAGGACACTAGTCTGGGTATGAATTTGTGCTGTAATCTGTTGTGTAGAAGGCCCACCCTTTTGCTTTCAACTGTAGAGGTTGAGACTTCAAGCTTGCATGGTGTAGAGGCCCCATCAACTGTACACACACTGTGCATCATGTTGTCAGTACAGGCCATCTAGTTGCTTTAGCATTTTACCATTAAAATTTAAGACAGTGTGTGGCTATAAAAGGCTTCTATTTGCCTGTCGACTCAGGCATGTGTTCCCAAAAGTAAACCTGCAGCAATGGCATGCATTGGACAGACTGTTGCAAGTTTGTAGAAGTCCTTTTTCTTTCTCTGCTGCATTGAAGTTAATTGTATCTGATACCCCTTTAGGTATGAAAGGATTGAAATTCCTATTCATGTTGTTCCTCATGAAACCATTGGGAAAGTGTGTCTGGAATCAGCTGTAGAGCTGCCCAAGATCCTTTGCCAAGAAGAGCAAGACGCCTACAGGAGAATTCACAGGTAACAACACTGGGGCTGCACCCATCTCCAAGACTTAGCAACAGTAGAACATGTTAGCAGTACTTAAAGTACCATAACCTTAGCAGGGGTATAGAAAATAGGAAGCATTAGCAGCTCATGTGTCTTTGTAGGAGAATTGATTGAATACCTTCACACTAAGGAGTTCAAGTTCTCTCAGCCTTGCACACAAGACCTAAGCATAACTGCTCCTTTACTGCAACAAAAAAAGAGCTAAAGTGTGTGTGAGCTAATGGTGGCACTTCAGTGATGTGTCTGTGTGTAACAGTAATTAGTGTTTAACCAGGATAAGAGTGCTGAGAAGTCTGAAAAATGAGATTAAATATCAGCTCTTTTTTTTTTCCGCCTCTGGTGCTTGACGCTGATGTTTCTGTGCTGTAAGTTCATTGTTATCCTTGTGAATCATGGAATTTTCAGAGTTGGAAGTGACCTCCAGAGATCANTCATCTTTGTTGTACAGGTCTTCAACAAATGAAGAGGTTTAGATGTACCTGCAGTGTCAGAGACTTATCGGTAGCTGATTCTGTAGCCTGGGTTTGTCTAATATGCTATCTTGTCACTAACCTGCGTTCTGTTCGTTCTCTTAGCCTCACCCATCTAGACTCTGTAACCAAGATTCATAATGGCTCAGGTAAGGCTTCCTTTTTTGCATGTAAGAATACAGGATGCTTCTCCCGGAGTCAAAACAGTAGAGACTTGAGCAGGGGTTGATTTGGCTCTAATTTTGGGGGACACTAGACCACAGCTGTGTAACAGTTTGCCATAAAAGGCACTTGTAAATAGCTATAAAAGCACAAACTTATGTCTTTTTCTTTGCCATACAGTTAATTTCCAATCACAAACACTGTGTAACCCAGAGATTTCCCTGAAACTGTTACCTTGCTGCACAAAGTGTAGTGGAGGAACAGAATTGTAAGCAAACACTTTAAAGGAACATATCAAGGGCTGTAAAATAACCTAATCCTATGGTTTATGAATGCTGTTGTATCCTTCGACCTTTGTACAGTTGGTTAAAATTACAATAGGCTTTGGGATTGTTTGAGGCTTTTTGGTTGGTTGTTTTTTTTGTTGTTGTTAGAACAGCAAGGAGATTTTGGATTTGGTGAGTCTTAAAGTAGTGTCTGGCTAATCTATACGCATGCTTGCATCTCCTGGCACTTCCTGTATGTTATGTGCATATGACATTTTTTCTTTTGCCAGTGAGACAGGGTGAATCCTACTCATGCTTCTGTTCCAAGATAAATGCCCCATTGTCCATTCTCACCTGCTCAATAAATGAAGCATTCTTTGCTTTGGAATTTAGAAATTAATTAGCATCAGTGATGACTGACTTATATGCAGATTTCTGTTGTAGGTCTGTCATCCTTCCCCTGGGTGTCTAAAGGTCAGATTGAAATTGCTTGTTTCCCTGTTTAGCAAGCTGCTGATTCTGACTTTCTTGTGAGGATGTCTGGTTGTCTTGGCCAGGATGTTCCTTGGCTGTCTCTAATGCTCTTGGCTTTGGGGTGGTTGTAGCACACCAAGTCTTTTGTGTGTTTGCACTGGCATGATATATTCTTGCTCGTTCCAGTGTTCACAAAGAACCTCTGCAGCCAGATGTCTGCCATCAGCGGGCCACTCCTTCAGTGGCTGGAGGACAGACTAGAGCAGAACAAACAGCGGGTGCAGGAGCTGCAGCAGGAAAAGGAGCAGCTCCTGGAGGAACTAGCTGCTTTAGAGTGAAAGAGGAAATGCAGACCCTTCAGAAAAGAGACATGAAAAAAAACTCTACAAGACCTACTCCTGGCTGAAGAGTGGCCCTACACTGCCTTACAGTGAAGATACTAGCTGTGCCTCTTCTCTCACCCCGTGCAGCAAAGAGCACTTCTGCAGGATAAGGGCTTTATCTGCCCCAACTTGGTGGAAAGCAGTGGTATCTCTCCAGGTGCTACATGATGCAGTGCAATTCCAGCTCAGTGGTGGGGTTGGGCGGCACCTGAAGAGACTTCAGTTCTGGAGGGAACACACCTAGAGAACATGTTGTTTCTCCTTCCCCTATATTTTGACAGAAGTCTTACTGCTTTGCGTGTATTTCAGGAGCCTAGAATGGGAGGGTTAGAGGGGAAGAGGGTGTTCCTGCAGTCATATCTGATGCTGCCAACTTCTGCCTTCTTTTAGTAGCTTCAGTTGACCATGATCTTATATCTAGTAATGTTCTGGATTACTGGTTATCCACCCAGGCAGGTAAGAGGTGGGAGGGAAGCTTGGGAAGTGACCTGGAAGAACTTTGACATAGGATCTTTGTTCAGCATACTTCAAACCAAATAAAGAATTCCAAAGCCAGAGCTGTTTGGAGTAGAAATGAAATGGATGCTACAGAGTGCCAGTGCCTGCATGTTTTGGACACAGTCTGTATTCTCTTACTTCATGTAATGCTGTTGCACGCCCAGCACCGAGGTTCTATACAAAATGGGCTGTTTCTGCTGGCTCAGTGGGAGGAGTGCGGTTCCTTCCCAGAGGGAAAAAGGTTAAGATGCTGAGAACTGAAGAATACGCAAGCCTGTCATTCTTACATGCTGAACTTAATTGCAGAAATTTCATTAGATTGAAATGGAACAAAATACCTGTTGTTGAACTGATCCTCTAAACGTTCTTGCTGTTACATTTCAGAGTATCCCACGTCATGTACATCGTCATCTGCGTTCTGTTATGTGAAGTCTGTCTCACGTCAGTGAAGGAACCAGCAGCACAGTTAAAAACAACTGTTTCAGCTCCTTGGTTCTAAATTAAATCCTTCCACGCTCAAGTAGATGAAAATGAGCTGCCTGCGTTACTGCAATGGAGGTTGTGACATTTCTGACAACTCATTAGTTTGACCGTTTCTTTGGGAGAATGAAAGTAACATAGCAGAGAACGAGGCACTCCCTTTCCAGTGAAGAGCCAATATTGATTAGCAACAGTAAATTGCTGTCAGACCTGGAAGCCCCTTAGCCACCTTGGTTTTGTCAGACATCGCTTTTCAGTCTTTCTGCATTGATATTAGCAAAACAGTAGAACTTCTTTTAAAA
>VYXH01003211.1:337643-367552 GCA_013397275.1 Burhinus bistriatus | reverse complement strand
AAAAAAAACAAACCCAAAACTAAACAGAAAAAGTATTGAGTGTTTTAGTTCAAAGTGCTTTAAATAGTATTTTTTCTTTCATTAGTTTTTGAACAGTCAGTGTCTTTGTTCTGTTGGTTTTGTTACTGTTTTCTAGTTCAAGTGCTCCTTACCTTGATCTTTGTGGGGAATGGGGGCTGTGCCTCACTGTACCCAGGCTTGATGAGAGCTCCTTGGAGATCACCCAGCAGCCCTGGGCCTCGTGGCCCTCCAGTGCAATCTCCCAGGGCATCCTGCCAAGCGCATCCCAGATAAAGCCCAAACGAGCTCTCCTACAGTCGAAGCCTGCAATGCTGTTATTTGTTTTGTTTTGCTCTCTCAAGATCCCAACCAGGATCTCTGGATCACCACCCCTCTCTAGGGAGGCTAGGGACCGTTTCCAATTGTTGTTACAGACAGCCTGCAGTAGAAAGAAGCTAGTTTGGTTTTGACCCTCTATCCACTCCCCAAGCAATAAGTTTTGTCCTTTCAGACTCCCAGTACTTGATGGGCTGCTGTCCTCATGCTGCCATACGTGGTCTGAGCTCCAGGACAAAGCTGAAATCCTGCATTTGCCCTTGGATGCAGCCTGCAAGAAGGGCAGAACTCTGCTTGGAGTGCAGGCAAAGCATGACTAGCATGGTGATGTTTGGATCACTCCCAATGACAAAAGAATGAGTTATTAATTGACGACTCAAGGGGAGGGTGTCCCTGACTGTTCTGTGTGGCCCTGTCCTCTACGCAGTAAATAACCAAGTGTGCCTTGCCATCGAATCTCATTGAACCACTATCACATTTATTATCAAACTGTTAAATCGTTGTTTTCTATCAATATATTGCTGCTTCTCTCTTACGAGTGAAGTGCATCACTCCTTCAGTGACAAATTGGTGTAGTTGGCAGGATGGCAAATAGTATCATCAATTATTTGAGGCATGGAGTGAATCTGAGTCCCAGATTCTCAGAGGAATGGGCTTGTGACAATTGGCATAATTGGGAAGTTGTTGGAAGACCACTTAGATGCAATTAGGGGCCATACAAAGGATGGAAAAGAGAAAGGAGTTGTCTGCAAGATGCTAGGTGCCTGTTTAGAAGCTGCATGCCAAGAAAGGGAGAATAGAAATAGGAAGGAGCAGGACCTAGAGAAAGAAATAGAAGGTAGGAAGGCAACTGAGTTGTTACTGTCTTTAAAAATTGAACAGCTGCAAAAACTATTACAGGAAGAAAAGGAAAAAAAAAGTTGGGAGAAAAGGTCGAAATGATGCTTATACAGGCTCCCCTCTCCCCTGATGTTGTGCAGTGGGGGAAACTAACAGTATCCCCTGAAGACTGGGATGGAGACATCTGGGGTGATCCCGATGATAGCGAGCCAGAAGATGATCCTTTGTTCCCCACAAATCATCCTGAGTATGAAGCCAGACCCATTGTTAAAACAGAAATAACTGGTGGGACCTCAGAGTGGTCATCCGTGACATAGTACATGAACCATCCCCTGGGATCTGTTCCAACTGACAAATATGCAAGAGAGGGGGAGCAGAAACCCAGGTGAAACTGGAGCTGAATACTTGTGGTGAGTATGCCTAAGTGGTAGCGACCAAATAATGTTGAGTGAAGATAAAGCAAACGGCTATCGGGGTCCGGGAGTTTTCTTAAATTTAGGACCTGACCCGAGAAATACACCCCATTCTGTCGCCAGCCAAGGAGCTTATTGGGCTGGAGGAATCGGCACCATGGAGCAGGGTGAACCCCCCATAATCCCTGTTAAATCTCTAAGTGAGCTCTCTACAGCCGTCACTAAAGCTGCTTGCATCCAAGCCATGCACAGACAAGGAATTAGAGGGGACTGAGCAATTCTTAAGCCCCATCTAGTTGCAAAATGGGAGGAAATTGAGAGAGATACCGAGTATGATAAAAAAATAGGGCAATAATGCTCCAAAGCAATTCCCTACGTGGGCAGAATTAATGCATGGCATTCTTAACTATGGCTACGAAACAGGCTGGGACGAGGCAGCAGCTGAAAAACAAAACCTGAAACCCCGGGAGGGAGATCGCAAAGGCAGACCTGCGAAACAGGGAATGGAAACTAGATCAAAGGGAAACAAATTTATAAACCCACGCACAGGGTCTCGAGAAGGGAGGAATGGCTGATGGAGGAATGCATTAGCCCTAGGTATTCCCAGAGCCGTGATTCAAGGTCAGCCTACTATCGTGTTTCTGACTGCAGCATTCCAGAAACGAGATAATAGTGAAAGCAAGGCGCGTATTTAACTCCTCTGGCGCCAGCCCCCAGAAAGGGAGGCAAATCCCTTCCTCCCTCTTAGCCAGGAATTGCAGGACATGGAGTCAAAAAACGAGTAGTGCCCGGAAGCCAATTGGGCCTGCCTGTCCAGAAGGTGGAGGCTTATCAGTGTGTGATGATAGCCCATATATTTTAGTTCCAGTTGGTCCTCGAGGACAATTGGGGAACTTTTTAACAGGTACGGGAGCACAAATTTCTGTACTAACACGAGATGCTGGGCGTGCGATCCGGATGGCAAAAAGTTAAGATGGAAATGGAATTTCTGAAGTCATAGCTGATTTGGAGAAATGACAAATGATCTCCAGAGCCCGCTCCCCGTATAACTCGCCTGTTTGGCCAGTTCGGAAACCAGACGGGAGGTGGCGTTTAACGGTTGATGATGGGTGCCTAAATGATAAAACAGCCCGGCTAACAGCTGCCGTACCAAACCTCACAAACTTAACAGCTACCTTGCAAGCGGCTGCACCCCCGTGGCTGGCGGCGCTCGATGTCAAAGATATGTTCGTTATGGTTCCCTTGAAGGAGAATGATAAAGGGAAGTTTGCTTTCACCTGGAAGGGAATACCCTAACAGACTCCCCCAGGGGTGTAAACATTCACCCACGATTGCTCATGCCACCTTTGCTGAACTTTACAGACAGTCTCACTCCCCCAAGATGTGAAACTGTGCCGATATATCGATGATATTCTGACTGGAGGAACTTCCCCTGAGATGGTGGGGGAAGCGGCAGCAGCAGTGTGGCAAGTACTAAATAAAGCAGACATTGAGATTCCACCTGGAAAATGTCAGGGACCAAGTAAAGAAGTAAAATTTGCAGGTATTTGGTGGGTAGTGGGCAGTGCAGTGATTCCTCCAGATACCCTAAGGAAAATCAAAAAGCTGGAAATCAAGGAAGGAGTTACAACAATTAACGGGAACTTCAGGATATTGGAGGAAGCATGTACCTGGATTTTCTATCATTTCCCATCGATTATACTCACTCCTCTGGAAAGGCAAATGCTGGGAGTGGAAATTAGAACATAAAGAGGAGATCAAAAACTCTAACTGAAGAATTAAAAACATATCAGTCACTGGGACCAGTACACCCCTGTGACGCTGTTATAGCTGAATGGAGTTTGGCAAATGCTACTTACTGTAACCTGTTCTGAACTGGCCCCAATGGGCCAAAAAGACCTTTATTCTTTAGCTCAACTGCATTTAAAGAAACAGAACAATGATACTCTGAATGGGAAAAGGGACTTTTATCTTTAGTCTGAGCTGTTAAACAAGTTGAGAAAATACATCAAGGACAACCTGTGCAAACTAGGGGACCATTTAATTTATTAGAAGCAATCCTAAAGGTGACTGCTCCCCCAGAAGGAGTTGCACAAAAACCCACTATCAGAAAATGGTGTGCCTACCTAACAGGAGTTACAGAAAATACGCTGTTAACTGAAGGACACACTAAGGTTTCCAAATTGCAGATGCCCATAAACACAGACCCTTTAGCGTTACAGCAACCTTTTAAACCTTCACCCATTCTGGACGCACCACCACTCACTGAGGATAAACCTACAGAAAACATTTGTTTTACGGATGTTTCGGCAAAAAGGGTAAACGGTAAATGGCAACATAAAGCCATTGCATTAGATACTGCCACTGGTAAACAAGTAATAGAGGAATGTGAAGGCAGTGCACAAGCAGGAGAAATGAGAGCAGTTGTTTTGGCAGCACAGAATGGAGCAAAAATCACATACGTAGACTCTTATGCTGTGTGGGCCANAGTGGAAATTAGAACATAAAGAGGAGATCAAAAACTCTAACTGAAGAATTAAAAACATATCAGTCACTGGGACCAGTACACCCCTGTGACGCTGTTATAGCTGAATGGAGTTTGGCAAATGCTACTTACTGTAACCTGTTCTGAACTGGCCCCAATGGGCCAAAAAGACCTTTATTCTTTAGCTCAACTGCATTTAAAGAAACAGAACAATGATACTCTGAATGGGAAAAGGGACTTTTATCTTTAGTCTGAGCTGTTAAACAAGTTGAGAAAATACATCAAGGACAACCTGTGCAAACTAGGGGACCATTTAATTTATTAGAAGCAATCCTAAAGGTGACTGCTCCCCCAGAAGGAGTTGCACAAAAACCCACTATCAGAAAATGGTGTGCCTACCTAACAGGAGTTACAGAAAATACGCTGTTAACTGAAGGACACACTAAGGTTTCCAAATTGCAGATGCCCATAAACACAGACCCTTTAGCGTTACAGCAACCTTTTAAACCTTCACCCATTCTGGACGCACCACCACTCACTGAGGATAAACCTACAGAAAACATTTGTTTTACGGATGTTTCGGCAAAAAGGGTAAACGGTAAATGGCAACATAAAGCCATTGCATTAGATACTGCCACTGGTAAACAAGTAATAGAGGAATGTGAAGGCAGTGCACAAGCAGGAGAAATGAGAGCAGTTGTTTTGGCAGCACAGAATGGAGCAAAAATCACATACGTAGACTCTTATGCTGTGTGGGCCAGTGCCACACAGTGGCTCTGTCAATGGGAAACCTTGAATTGGGAAGTAAATAGATTCTCAGTTTGGAGAAACTATTATTACTAGATATAGCCAGGAAAACACCTTTCAAGATGGGGTGGGTAAAAGCTCATGCTAAGGATAATCAACCAGGCACAAAGTGGAATCAAAAGGTAGATGTGCTAACTACAATTAGGAAAAGGACATTGAATCCTGAGTGGTATTGACTGGGAGAATGGTTAATTCAAAACCTAGGCCACACGGGTAAAGAAGCACTTTACTTTGCTGCACAGAGTAAAGGCTGGCCTATAAACAGAAAAACTTGTGAAACTATTCTTACAGAATGTCCCCGGTGTAGATTGAAATTACAAGCAGATCATCCTGCTAAAGCACCACCGCTGCGTGTCAGTGAAGGGAAAACTTTATGGTCTACATGGCAAATAGATTATATTGGACCATTCAAATCCTCTGTGGGATATCGATACACCCTCATAGGAGTGGAAGTAGTCTCTGGCTTGCTTGTGGCGACTAAGCGTCGGACAGCAGATGGGCGAGGTACAGTGCAAGGACTATCATTTCGANAGATCATCCTGCTAAAGCACCACCGCTGCGTGTCAGTGAAGGGAAAACTTTATGGTCTACATGGCAAATAGATTATATTGGACCATTCAAATCCTCTGTGGGATATCGATACACCCTCATAGGAGTGGAAGTAGTCTCTGGCTTGCTTGTGGCGACTAAGCGTCGGACAGCAGATGGGCGAGGTACAGTGCAAGGACTATCATTTCGATTCTCAAATCTACCTACTCCTGATGTTATCCAAAGTGATAATAGCTCACATTTTTTGTGTAAGTAAGTGCAAAATTGGGCAAAACAAGAGGGAATCAAAATGGCTATTCCACACCTCATATTACCCTCAGTTAAATGGGATGGTAGAAAGAGCTAATGGCTCATTGAAAAGGTCTCTCAAGCCACATGAGGCTCAATGAGATAGGAGACTTCCCAAAGTACTCTATCAATTAAATAACCAATACAGGCCCCACTGGAAGTCCTGTAAGCCGAGCATTCTTTGTAAAAACTGAGCTTAGCGCTCCATCCACTGGGAAACGAGAATATCCAACATTACAGCCAGGACAGCCTGTGATGGTCAATTTACCATCCATAGGTACTGTGCTTATGACCTTAACTGAACCTCGTGGCCCACTTGCCTGGGAAGCTGCTGATAGCAGTGGTGCAAAACACAGAATTAATGCACGATGGATTTTTTTCCTTCTTTTTAACAGGGTAACCTGTTCGGACTCTCCACACTGAAATAAGTCTCTGTTTTCTCTTACATCACCTCACAGGACGGCAAACAGAAATGCTGTATTCATGTGAATATTCCAAACCCTAACAATGCTGCTTCTCCTAACCTGTGGTCAAAGAACTCTAGAGTGGCCGTGGTCTCAAGCTCATGTTAAGTACACCAGGAGTATGGGAATACACTCTGGTAAGGGAGATTTGAATCTTACCACTGTAGTCATGTGTAGAACTGAAGTATACTTAGAAAACAAATGGAGCTGGGATAAAGACAAAGCTGATAATAAAGTTCCCGACTTTGGGGAATCTCAGGGAAAGGAATTAAAATAGGACACCAGATGATCAATGGGTCTACCCATGAGAAGGCATCTCAGATTTTGGTGTACAGCATTACGTCAAACCCAATAGCTGAAGATATGAAATGTTGCACCTCTGAAAAATTGGACTGTTGGTACAATTTTACCTTCATAGAACCTGTTTTTGCAGTCTGCCTCTGAGCTTGCCATAGCATGGGACTATCATTTAAATTTAAAATAGATGTTACTGAGCCTAGTACAACAACATCCATACCGATTGTAAAGGATAAGAAAACTATCCCCACAAATTTCTGAAATTGGACTGCATGTGATCAAAAATACAGACTGACAATGAGTGTTATTTAATCCATCATGGTCTCTTAAATGAGTAGATCTACTGAAGCAAATGAATATCTCTACAATCAACCAACCTGTTCATCATTCCTAAGTGTGTCCTATGCAGGATGGTTGGCATGGTTACGTGGGCAAACCCTCACCTCTCCAAGATGAACAAGGAGAGATGTGACTGGTATCACAGGGACAGGATTGGGAGTCTTAAATAGTACAGATGCCAAAGTACTCGTAAATAAACCAAGCACAACAACAAGTGATTTAAACAAGTTGGAACACCCATTGCAGTCTTCTCTGTTAGCATTGGGACCTAACCAATGGGTCTTATCTGATATATTGCCTCCGTGGGAAAGAATTAATAAAAGACACCATCAATTGACTGTGGATGCCTTTGGTGCAGCCCAGAACAATGTCTCTCTAGCTCTTAGTTGTAATATTAGTAAGAAATCAGAAAGGAGGACAAGAGACCGGCATGGCTGGGTCAAGACCTGCTGGTCAAACTAAAGGGCAAGAAGGAAATGCGCAGGCAGTGGAGCAGGGACAGGTATCCTGGGAAAGAGTATAGGGACGCTGCCTGGTTGTGTGTTCCACAGCTCCTACCTCCCCACCACCTCAGCAGTTTGGCTCACTGTACTGTGCCTGCACCCTATCAGTCCTAGACCTCGGATCAGAGGTGGCCCCTCTGTTTTTTATAGATGTTTTTTTATAGAATTTGGCAGTTGCTGCCTAGTGAATCTCTTTTAAGGATTTCAGTATTAGAAAATCTACAGATACTTTTGTAGTTGTTCCTGTATGTTTTGTTGTTGAAACCCACTGAAATCATGTTGCCCACGTCTCTGTTTTGCCTAATATTTCCCCACAAGCTTGGCACTACCTCATTGTTTCTTAGGCCACACCATTCCCCCTCATTCCTGTGTCCTAACCATCTCGAACTTGATTACTGATCTCAGTAGCATCTTTACTGTGTTTTGGCTAACACACAATTAACTTTTATCTCCTTTTCTGTAGATGTTGTTGCGGAGCAGCGTTAGAGGATATGCTGGTAGACTGGGATATAATACGGAATGTGGGAGGTGCCTCGTGAGAGTAGTGGATTATAGGAAGTGATGGCATTACGTTTTGTTAGGTCCTTTACTTACAGTACAACTTCTATTTGTTTTCTTAAACGTGGACTGTGCGTTGTCTTGGGTAGGTTCTGCGTGTGACTTTTAACAGATCTGGACAAGGGGCATGTGCAAGGTGGCTTTTTAGGAGTTTTGGATTGCAATTTCATTCTGTTACAGAGCTCGAAGGTAGCAGTTGGAGAAGAACTCGAGTGGCCATGGTGGGACCATGAGCACCATGTTCAAAATTATCTTGAATGTGTAGAAGATTAGGAGAGCCTAATTTAAGGGATTATGACCATCCTGCTAAAAATCACTTGCTAGAAAAGCTTACGTGTAATGCAGCCAGATCTAAAATCATGGCAAACTGAAAAGTCATGCCTTAGGTCGTGATTTATTCGTATGGTGTATGTGGATCTTAGTTTGCATTCACAGTTCTGCAAGCTCATTATAATTTGACCATTTTCTCTGTGTAACCCTGTCTGCTTTAAGAAATTGTTCCGGAATAGTTCTTGTCTTCAAAGTAGAAGGTAAGAAAGGAATGTTGCAAGAAATGGAAATGCGATTGCAGCGGAGAATCTGAGAGGAGCATGTCTCAGTATGGAGACAGACCACATAACTTTCAAAGGGTAGGCAATGTTGAGCTTTCAAAATAAAGCTAAGAATAGAAGGGAAGCTTGAAGCTTGAGGACACATTTATGAGACTGTGTACTGTCTAAATATGTCTAATCGTTATGGTTCATTCCCCCCCATTTGCTGTATTATCATTTTAGGTGATGACAGACTAGACATAAAACAACAAAGCTGAAAAGGGGACTGTGTGGAGACTACAAGACAGTTTGATAGGAAAAGTGGCAGAAGAGGTCTGCAGAAAGGGCTTTGCTTTCTTGCATCTACCAGCACAAGCTTTATCTGCGCTTTTCTTAGGCTGCTGTGATTTGTTCCCACTGTTGCACCGTGAGCAGCCTGATAACAATTAGGGCTGAGGAACGGAAAGTAGTAAGTCCTGTGGTCCTTCCTGCCCTAATACCACTTTAGGTGTACACTAAGGTGAACGACAGTACTCATCGTAGTATAAAACAGTGTTTCACAATACGGTATGCCATCTGGGTGTTCTAATGGAATACGTAACTAATCAGTTCAGCAGGGATTTCACTTTGATCTCCAGGATGACTGGCAATCAGCTCTGTGTCCAGACATGCGTTGCCATTAATGAATGTGGATTTTGGTAGCTTGCTAAATGCTGACCTACACTCACAGTCTAAATTAAGGTACAGATAGGCTATACTAACATGCTGTTGCTGAAAGCTTTAAGGCTTTCTTCAAAGTCTTTTGATTTTTCCTTTTTGGTTTATTATACTGTGTATGTGTCGTAAATCCCTTTGAGACTGTTAAACTTCTGTGTTACAATTTCATTCCTCTTTGGCAAGCATTATTATTAGTTTCTCAGGAATGTGCATCCTGGCAGCACTGCATGTATTCAGAGATGTGCATTTCTAAAGGTGGTTTTGGTGTGACAGAGCATCGATCAAACCGTATGAAACTACCTCAAATCTGTTTGATTTCATTTTGAATTTCTTGCTTTCTTTGCTTCCTTGCAGAGTGTCTGTCAGCTACTGAATAAAGACAGTGTATCCACTGAGGAGAAGTGATATCTGGTAAGCCTAAAAAGTCAGTTCATCTCTGGTACACCACAGGCATTTAAAGTTGTGTGTTCAAATCTACTTCCATGCCCAGAGCACGGCACTTACTGGGGATCTAACTCCTTTGTGTAGTACTGCACTGGTTTTGGGTGGGACAGAGTTGATGTTCCTCATAGCACCTTGTATGGGTCTGTGACCAAAACAGGGTTGACAACACACCAATGTTTTAGCTATTGCTGACCAGTGCTCGCACAGCGTGAAGGCCGCCTCGTTTCTCACACTGCCTCCCACCAGTGAGGAGGCTGGGAGGGGACACAACCAGGACAGCTGACCCAAACTGGCCAAAGGGATATTCTATACCATATGGCATTGTGCGCAGCAATAAAAACTCATGAAAACGAGGAGGAAGAGCGGGCGAGGGTGACTGAACACTGGAACAGGTTGCCCAGGGACCTTGTGGAGTCTCCATCCTTTGAGATATACAAAAGCTGTCTGGGTACGGTCCTGGGCAACTGGCTTTAGACCCTTCTTGAGCAGGGGGACTTCTGGAGATCCCTCCTGAACTCAACCATTCTGTGATTCACACACTGCTTTCCTTCACTTATTAAACTGTCTTTATCTCAACCCACAAGCTTTCTCACTTTTACCCTTCCGATTCTTTCCTCCATCCTGCTGGGGTGAGGGGGCGAGCGACTGGCTGTGCGGGGCTTCGCTGCCTACCGGGGTTAACCCACCACAAGTGTGGAAGCCACTGTACAGCTGCCGATCTCTGCAATGGGTTATTGGCAAGAATGCTGCATTTCAACTCCTGACTGCAAGCCAGGACCTCTTAGGGTCAGAATTATAATCTACTTTATAATGCTGCTTTGTCATGAATTCTAAGCAAGAGTGTAGCACCGCAACTATGCAGCGTTGAACGCCAATAATTTATAGAGCAGAGCAGTTGTGCCGCATCTTTTTGATGTGCATTTCATTCTCGCATCAGCAGTGTTGGAAAAATAAACTAGTAGAGAATTCCAGAATTGGTGTACTTAAATAGGCAGTAAATCAAGAAGAATGTGGCTGAATTCCATATGGCTCGTAACTTCTTATTTGTCTTCAATACATGCTTTTCTTTCACTCTTACTCGAGGCTGTCCTGGTTTGAGCAACACAGGATTAATTTCTCTTTCAGTAATTTTACTTGTCAGTAAGGTCTCTTCTAACGCTTGGGGAAACTGCATTTTTAGAAGACTCTAGTGTCTGAGTTTGTGAAAATATTTACTTCATAGCCAGCCATAGCGTGTGGGTTTCAAGGTCTCAGTTTTTTCGAGCTCGCCAGGTGCAGGGACAAGGAGGAGCGAGACTTGGGCACTTGACCCAAGCTGGCCAACAGAATTATTTCATACCATGAATGTCACATTCAATATAAATTAGAGTTTGCTGAGGAGTTCTCCCTCTTCCTTGATGGCTCAGATCCTGAGA
Source organism: Burhinus bistriatus (assembly GCA_013397275.1). Classification (NCBI taxonomy): domain Eukaryota; kingdom Metazoa; phylum Chordata; class Aves; order Charadriiformes; family Burhinidae; genus Burhinus; species Burhinus bistriatus. The sequence continues at coordinate 356,567 of VYXH01003211.1, read as the reverse complement.
ACTTCTTGCACCAGTGCCGGACCCCTGAGCCCTTCTCTTCCCCCCGAAGCCGTAGCGCTCGCAGCGTCCAACATTTGCTGTCCCCCGCTGGGAGTGCACAGCTTCCTACGGATAGAATGGGCCGAGTATAAACCTTGTATATTTTATATTGGTATCAGGATCACTACTGATTCTTTAGTGTTATTAATGTTAATTATTTAGTTTTGTTCTATTAAATCTGTTTATATTTCAACCCTCGGGTTTCCTTGTTTTTCCCGATTCCCCTTCCCAGATGGGGAGGGGTCATCGAGTGATAGAATAATTGTGTAAGTCACAATAAATTGTTGTGGGTTCCTCAAACCATAACAAAGGCTTACATCCAAAGCTCAATATTTCTGTGCTGTACTGTGTTCCACCAGCAGCAATTATGTTCAGTCAGATCACAAGAATTTATGCTCTGAAAACAGGCTTCGCAGTCAGTAAGTAGGTGCTGTGCCCCAAGAGTCCCTGGTCAGCTCAAGCCTTTGTGCAGAGCATTCATTCTAGTTGCACACTCTGTGATCCTCACCCTGAATGGTTTTCTCAATGTGTTGGAAATGTTTCTGGTAAATATTGTAGTTTCCTAAATTTTTCACCATGTCCTCACTGGTATTGGATGCCATTATAGCAGGGAGAGGCAGCCTACTTAGGTACAGGCAACGTTGTGGCCCGAAGGGCCTCTGGGGAGGTCATCTACTTTGGAGTTTCTCTGCTGACTATAAAGACCGGGTGGTGCAGGCATCATGCACAGCACGCATTTGTTTTCCCATTCTTTTATCAAGCTTATATATGTCCTTCAGCTATTTTCTTTTGGAGGGGGTGGGCAGGTGGGACTGTCTAGCTCTTTCTTTCATTTTAAAATGGCATAAGCCTATAGCCCCAAGGCTAATTAATTTCCTTATTTCCTTTGGCACTAGTAGGAATAACTAAATACCTTTGTGACTGTATGAAGAAGTCTGTGAGGTTTGTGCTGATGGGTTTGACTTACAGCTCTCTGCCTAACCGCATTTGGCAGTTCAGGGTAGCAGTGGGTTGCTCGGAATATTTATTTCCGTGGCTGCCTGGGGCGGGTGCCGCGTTTGGGGAGGGTTACATCAGGTACGGACTCCTTCCAGGGAAATTGTTTGGTCACTTGGTGGGGACAAGGTGCCTCTGCACTGGTGGGTGCAGCTGGGCTGGGCCATGGTGGTGTTGGGGAGGTTCGGGGATGGAGGAGAGCAAGGGTCGTGTTGTAGCAGTGAGCTCAGCAGATCCCCCCGAAAGCTCTGAGCCCCACGCCTGCCTCAGCGTACCCACTGGCCCCATAGCCACGGCTAACCTCAAAACCCCCCGCCGACCCCAAACTCCCAATATAGTTACCTGCTGTTAATCATAGCAGCTTGGGTTTATTAATAGCATTGATTTCTGAAAGGTTTTCTAATGGTTATTACACGTGATCTGTGTTTTTCCTCCCCACCCCTGCAAAAATTCCTATTTTTTTCCTATTGGAGAAAAAGAAATTTTCAGCATCTTTCGGTGAACAAGATGATGGGTGGATGCATATACAATGTTTCCTTGTTTGTTTGTTTTTCTCTCTCCTTTTCTTCCAAGCCATCTTTCAGAACGCCCTGTTTATGCAACTCTCTAAATGTGCCCGGTCTGGTAGTATCACATTGCAAAATCCTGAAGGGGAACACGAAGATAAAATTCCAAGCTAAGGAATAGCCTAAGACAATAAAAGGGTTGGGAAAAGCCAAATACAACACTGAAAGGCTGTGGGTTTTAGGCACCTCCTTGAGGAAGGAGAAATGTGATATTCCAGCTGATGGGATAACAGTCACTATTAATTACCAACTTTAAATGCCAGAAGTATTGTAAAAGCAGAAGGAACTACAGATGTCTGGCTCTCTGGCCCAGCAGATCATGGAGCACATGGAAAGCTTTAAAAAAACCCCAAACAAATAAACAAACAAACAAAAAAAACCCCAACCCACCCCAAGAACAACAGAACATGCCAAGCAGTTAACCTAAAGCAAACTATTTAGGTTTCAGTAACAGAATTGCGTAGCTTTGTGTAGGGAGAGGTTATTCCATCAGTCACAGTTAAAGCTTTGGAAAAGCGCTCTGAAAGTACGGTAGCCTAATTAGTCTCCACATTCTTTTTGCTTTGTTTCGCAGGGTAATCCTTCAAGGGAGGATGCTTGAAGAGAAGCAGCTGGACACAGTAATACAGTAGTTCATTTCAGTCATTTTCTTTGGAGCAAGCATCCGAGTATAGGAGACGTATCAAAAAGGTAAGGGGTTTAAAGCAGCAGGAAATCAGTTAAATGCTCTCACTCCCCTAGGCACTGAAGGAAATGTGGATTAAGTGTTTCTATATGAAGGTTTGAGAGGGAGTACCGAGCAAAAGCCCACCAGAAGCTGCTTGGAGCTGTGGCAGAACCAAGTTTGCTCACTGATTCAAACTTTTAAATTTTTATTGTTCTCTTACAAATATGAATGAAAACAAACTAAAGAATGATGACATTTGTCTGAAAAACAGACACTATTTGGGGATGACTTTAGATAAATTAGGGGGGAAAAAAATGGAAATAAGGGTGCAGACAGTGGTAGCTTTCCAGGAAAACGGACACAGAAATGTGCATTTTTCGTCCATTACTCAGAGCTTCAATACAGATGACGGTACTTGTGTTTGGCTCAATTAAATGAGGTTTATATCACCAATGAGACTATGATATTTATGTTAAGTGGAATTAATTATTAAGCTTAAACCATTGGAAATGCAACTTCAGTCTGTCTGCTTGATCAGAGTAGCAAACTAACAGAACTGAGGTGCTGCAGACCTCCTAGAGAAAACCTGTATAAGAAATCACCTCTTCTCACTACATGCATGCAAAGTCTATACTGTGATAGAAGTTTGTGTGCATCAGGAACAGAAAAAAAAGCCCTTCTAAAGCTCTGTTTCGATTCAGAAATTAAGTCTTTAGAATAGCTGTCCGTACAACTTACCATTTTGACTGTAGCTAAAAAAGACGGTATTTCCAATATTCTCCTTCCCTCCTCATTGTGAGAGCTACTGTGGTCTACTGGATCCAGTTATTGTTACGCAGTCAGGACAATATTGACTCAGTGACAAACATATAAAGCACTGCCAATTAAAGGAGGGCAAAGAACAAAGAATTAGGCAGTAGGACAGAATAAGTAGAAAAACTCAGGTACTGCGCGACACTGAAGATCTTTAGTGGGTCACAAATAAGTAGATACCACTGATCTTTCAGTTTTTTACTGGTTTTTGGGAAGAGAGAGAAGTTAGAGTAAGGTTAGTGAGAGTAAAGGCTGAAGAGCACAATAGTAGAAATTTTTAAGGAGTGGATTTCAGGCTGGGACAAGCTTCGGTGCTTTTTTTTCCCCCCCCTTGAAATATATTGAGTGATTTTTAATGCTACGCTTAAATATTAGAGTAAGGAAGATCAGGTTTGGAAGCTCATATTACTGCAGGATCTTGCTAAACTCAGGAAAATATGATGGAAGCTGATGTCAGTTATAGGGAATATTTCGGGGTTAGTTCTTAGGAAGATATGATTCAGTGCATTAGTTTTGTTACTAATGTTATAAGTAATGTACAGCTGGGGTTAGGATTAAGGAACTGGAAAGAGCAGCTGGACGAACAGAGATTAGTGCAGGATGTTTCAAAGTGTGAACAATTCAGATGACAGTAAACAAAATGAACAGAAGCCAAAACAATGTCTTTTACCTTGGAACGGCTGTCACAGTACAAAGGAAGATTAGGGCACTCATTAGGTTTGGTGGCTTATGTGTGTTTGAAGACAGTACCTACGGAAAAAAATCATGCTGCTTATATTTAACCAAGCTCAGGTTCTGAGCTCCGTGAGGTCTGGGACAGACATTCTTCTCTGACTCCAGGTATGCCAATGGATAAGGTTATTTCTCAGAACTGTTTTCATGACCATGCAGTAGGTTATCTCCTTTGCTGGCAGCGTACATCTTACGTGGGCTTTCCTGACAGAGCTGGGTTAGGGAGTGCTCCCATAAGCTCCTCAGTCACCACTTTGTTGAGAGAAGTAACTTCCAGCAAGCACCAGCAGAAGATGTAATCTCCTAATGGCAAAGCAGGACTCTTGGGAAGACAGCTATCCCCTACCTTAAGTCAGAGAGGGAATCGTGGCTCTTGCTGCTTTCAGTTTAACTTCAGAAAGCAAAAGAAACCAGGAGGTTCCTCAGTAGTAAAGAACTGTGAGGAATACATCTGGGTTTTGGCCTCTTGGCAATCTGGCACCTGGCAGAAGGTGTTGGATATGACTTTTCTTTAAACCTGTCTGAGCAAGACTTGTTCCCACCTAAGAGTAGTTTGTTTTGAATTAGTTTAAATTGACAGGGAACTAGTTCAAGCTAAAGCTCTGCGAATCAGTCACAAACTGAAATAAACACCCATCAGAGCTTGCAGTGACTGAACTGCGGCAGAGGCACCAGATTTCCTTGTTGTTTTCCTGGGTCTCTTTGAGTTTCATAACTGGACACCTGCAAGTGCAAACTGGGCATTTTTAGGCATGCAAACTACCTGGTTCCAGTGTTAGAAGCCAGTGGTAGCAGAGGATAGGTTTGTTTCAGAAGTACCTGGTTTGGGGAATTAGACACTGTTTCTATGACTCTTATGCAGATGAAGAAATCTTGGAGCTTAAGCACACAGTGGTTTGTGTTCCCGAAATGTGACTGAGAAGTTTGGCTAGATTAAAACCTGTCTTGCTATCTCCTTTTCCTTTCTATTTTCTAAAGCTCATTAGAATGGGTATTTCTTTCCCCGTATTTATCTCCATAAAGTTTCTATAAAGAATTGTGGCTAATTGCATCCTGTTAAATTAGAGGGCTGGGTTTTACCTTGCAGGATATGGCCGCTTCTCAGTAGCATAAGCAAATAACAGATGTGAAAATAGTCCTCAGGAAGAAAGCATGACATGAAACAAACGTTTATTAAAAAGGACTGTACAGACAAATTAAACAGGTAGCACACTGTTACTCCTACTGGGCACTGGAGTAAAATATTTAAAACACAGAAGCCAGTGAAAACACCAGATATTGCTAAAATACCTAAATGCTAAAAAGAAAACCTATGTCGGAGGAATTAGAAAACTGTAAAATAAAGGAAAGCACTTTTATTTGTTTAAAGGGCTAGTAAAGTCTTAATTTCTTGAATAGTCTGCTATTTAAAGTAACACATCAATGGCTATCCTTTCAAAATTAGATTTTGTAACTTGAAGCCACTGACAGGTTCAGTGAGTCACTGTCCTGTTTAGAAAGCTAAAGTTGAATTCAGGAAGTGCAAGTATTAAAATTTGGCTTACATTTTCACTATAGTTAATGGGGTCCTTGGCAATAAAGTTTGAACAACTGATCTACCCCAGCTTGGGTACAAAAATTTCTATAGCAAAGCCTTTAGATACAGTAGAGTGTTTGCATCCTTTTGGCATGAGCTTAAGGTGGGGGTGGGGGAGAGGCTTGTGATTTTTTTTGCCATTTGGTTGCAGAACAACAGGACTGTCCTTTGAGGCAAGTGAGGAACCAGGAAAAGACCCTGGAAACCATCTATAACAAAAGAACCCAGTCATTTTGTTGTTGCTTGAATACCCATTGAAAAGGGAATGACAAAGCCAGGCTTAAACTTCAGTAATATAAAAGTCTCGTACGCTTTCAGAAGGGTCTCTTTGTGGCTATTAAGAGAATTTAACCGAAATAAGAATGAATTCAAGCCAAATGAAGAATTATCCTCAAAGAACCTTAGGTACAAAGGAAGAAGCCATTGTTGCTCCACAGAGCAAAAATGCAGTAGACTTGTGGTGAGAACTGTATTTCAGAGAGCTTCCTCCTCTGACTGAAAAACAAGAAATCAATATTTCATAATTATCCCTCTAGTCCCTTAAGAAAGGTGCCTGGGAGAAAAGAGCCCAGGGCTGTCACAAGAAGAGCTCTTCAGTTACACTTCCTTAATTAATCTGCAAGAGAAAAGGAGAACACTGGTTCCCTATGAAAGATACTGTTTCCCTTCCCCCACCCCCAGGATCCCTTAATAAATAATACAGATTTTGTCTCCTTGAAATAGTTAGAATCATAGAATATCTCAAGTTGGAAGGGACCCATAAGGATCATCAAGTCCAACTGCCTGGTCCTTGCAGGACTACCTAAAACTAAGCCATACGACTAAGAGCATCATCCAGATGCTCCTTGAACCTTGACAGGCTTGGTGCCCTGACTGCTTCCCTGGGGAGCCTCTTCCAGTGATTGACCACCGTCTCAGTGAAAAACCTTCTCCTAATGTCCAATCTGAACTTCCCCTGATGTAGCTTCATTCCATTTCCCCATGTTCTGTTGCTGGTCACCAGAGAGGAGATCAGCAGCTCCCGCTCTGCTGCCTGCCTTGGGAAAGCCATAGACTGGGATGAGGTCACCCCTCAGTAATGAGGTCCCCCCTCAGCCTTCTCTTCTCCAAGCTGAGAAAACCAAGTGACCTCAGCTGCGCCTCCTCCGTCTTGCCCTCAAGATCTTACATCATCTCTGGACACACTCTAATAGTTTGACGTTCTTACATTGAGGCATCCAAAACTGCACACAGTACTCGAGGCTGCACCAGTGCAGTGTTGGGCAGGACAGTCACCTCCCACAACTGGCTGGCCATGCTGTGCTCGATGCACCCCAGGACACGGCTGGCCCTTCTGGCTGCCAGGGCACACTGTTGACTCACATTCAGTTGGACTCACGCTCAGCAACGCACGCTATTCATATGGCAGAACTTCGTAAAGGATGCGAAAACAGTTTTGTAAATGCTGGTACATGACTGATACAAACACAATAGGTCATATTCACATTTTTTTTCTTTTTTTAAGAAAAACAAACCTTGTTAAACACGAGGGCACAAGAGACTAGTTTAAAAAAGTGAAAATACAAAACTGCCGTACTAAATTAGTAAACAGTGCATCCTTAAGCATACTTCAGTTTAGAGCTCCAGAGATCTCCCAAGAAAGAAAGAACCTGGCAAAGTAACAGTGAAGTGAGAGCAGCTACGACTACCCCAATCTATTTCAGAATGATGAGTCCAAGTTTCTACAAATCTATCCTTCTATTCGCGCTACTTCATGGCAGGCCATTCGCCCATTCTCCATTGTCACTACTTCTTAAATTTATGTACAACTGTCATCAACGCCTGCTGCTCTCATGCATGCACTTTGGGGGAGTCCATATACTGTCCTTTAACTCTGTGAGCATTTTCCCTTAAACCCGAGAGGAATCGCTCTGAACAGGGCACACAGCACGTGGCCGCTCTGACAGTTAAAGTCCGTGTTAGGAAACATGCATAAGGATAGAGTTAGCGCACTGCTGCCATTTGGAGCATGGGGTCGGACTATCCTCCGTTATTGCTGTCTCACAGAGACTCAATTCCAGTAATTCAGCTAGCAGAATCTGCCCTTCACGTATTTTCAAGGGCACGTGGTCCACATTCTGTCTCTGCTGTTGACAGATGTTTATTTGGCTATGAAACATTAAAATGGGAGAATACCAACTGAACGTGGCATAAATTATAGGACTATATTCAATGAAATACTCATGTACTTTACGGTGGAGTTGGGAAATTAATGGCAACGTATGTGATTTGGCCAGCAAAATCGGTTTATGTGGATTTGTACAGTCCCCAGCATTTGGCGAAGTTCTGACCACAGACTTGGGGTTCCCTGTTCTTGCTATTTAACAAGCAAAGTTCTCAACCACTCTAACATAACAGTAGAGGAAAATCTGGGCTAAAGGGAGAAGAATGTAAACGGGCAGCCCCTGCCTCCTGAAATTAGTGAAAAGAGTATTTAGTACTTGAAATCAATTTAGACAACAGAGGCAGTGACAAAACCGGGATCAGAAGTGAGTTTTAAGCCCTGGTTCTGTAGTTCAGTCACTGCCATCCTCCCCGTTGGAGGAACTGTTGTTACATGGGTGAAAAAAGAGGGTACAGGAAGGGGTCTAAAGGATCCTTTAGTCAGGTTTCTTTTGGCAAACATACAGAGCAAGAAAAAAACCTAGGCTGAAACAAAGCTTACTTGAAAACAACCTACTAAAAGAACAAAAATAGGAGTTTTGGTTGAGGGAGGACAGTGACACCAAAGCCAGGCAGTTCTAGTGAAATACATCATTTTTAGTTGACGCTATTCCTGGTGCATGTTACTGAACTTCCCTGTGCTCCAGTGGAGGATATGTCTGCCAAGGGAGATTTTGGCTGTGGAAACCAGGAACAGCAGAGGTGCAGAATGGCTGACACTGCAGTCTGTGCGCATAGAGATTTGGGGTATTTCATGCATGTTTCCTAAAGAACCGCAGTGAGCTGGCTGGCCGTAGAGCCTAGGAGGACCACTAACACAGTTCATTTGAGCCTTGTACTCAAGTCAATCAGTCTTCTGACTGCTGGAGATAATACCATATGAAGATGTTAAAGCATCACAAATTACATCATTTTTAGACATTCGTACACAGCCAGCAACTTGATCCCCCTTCCAAATTTTAAGTCAAGTTTGAGGGAATGGTACAATCAAACTCCAGTACATCAAATCTCACGTGTGTCCTTAATGCACTGATTTCCTGTATAACCAATTCCTTTTTTTCCTGAACATTTCCTGTATAAAAAGAGCTCTACTGGATACCCAAACCTATGCAGTCTTACTAGCTTGAAAAACGAATGGTTCTTTAGTGAAACAGACAGTCAGCTATTTCAGCACTTCAGACAGTCTCCTGTTATCAGGAGAAAACAGAATAATCTTCTAGTAACTGTTTTTAAAAAGAGAACGTAAAAGCATTTATGGTAATCACATTTGGCCAATAGGAATAGCCTGGCATTTAGGATACTTGCATAAGAATTATACTTTGTTTAGGAGTCCAAAAGACGGAATGATTGAAAGTTAAACTGTAGCACCAGTAATACTTACTTTCCTCAAACCAAATCCTAAGGACTGGAAGGAAATTAGGACAGAACAGGAACATTGTGCTTACACTGCATTAAATAGAAAACAAGGGGTCGGTCGTACTTGAGTCTGCACTTCAGTAAAGTCTGGCCACATTAGCAGTTCTACTGGAAGAGTACCGGAATGGGTCACGTGTTTGCTCGTCAGTCTTCCGGGTTTCATTCGTCCTGTTTCCTCTTGGGCTTTTTGGGATTCCGAGATCGGCTCTTCGCTTTGCAGAGTGGACATATGGGCGCGTTTCGATGAATTTGTTGGTGACACGATAAACACGCCTGAAACGCGACATTGCAGCCTCTTGTTACAAACATTTAAGTGGCATTGTTACGTGGGTTATTGAGTAACGTACAGTACAGAAAAAAAGTTGCTAAGCCTTCTTGCCTTCATCAGCAAACCAATGCTATATTCTATACAACCCAGGTCTCCGGATCGTACAGTAACTTCAGGCCAACTGAAAAACTAGAAAAAATCTCATTGAATGGAAACTACAGTTCAGCAAACATGTGGTTCAGGCATGTATCGAGAACTTCAGCATTACATTCTATTTTGTGTTAAACGTTCCACATGTTTTGAAGATGTTTCCATGCGTAATAGCTCACCAAGTCAGAGAAGTCACAGTGAAGGTCAACTGTGATGTCACAGAATTCAAGGCAGGAGCAGGTGCTTAGATGAATTCCACGTATTTAACATAGGATACAGAACTCTACCCTTTTGCTCCATATTACTTTCAGAAAGGCTTTCTGATGGCCCCACTCCAGACAGTAAGTACAGCACTACCCAGTGTACCTACGTCAGTTTGCCTCCTTACTCAGTGTCTTGGGAACTTGGGTGGGATGAACACCCCTATGGAATTACTTAGCTCTTTTTACTGACTACAGACGGAGCTGAGTCAAACTGTCACATAAGTGCCTGTGGTTAGGTTAAACTAATCCACAAGTTAATCTTGACTTGAAGATCCCAAGAAGTGCAGAAACAATCACCTTTCCTGGCAATTTGTACCATCAGCAATTACTCTCCCTCATAAAATATGTGCATTGCTTCTAATATCAATCCATTTGGGATTACCTGCCAGCTATTAGGTTTTCTTTTGTCCAGCATGTTTGGGTTTTTTGTCTTACATGCCTTTCTCCTGCATGAAGCACAAGAGGAGCGGGAACTGCCCACATCTCCGCTGATGGAGACTCTTAAGTCATAAAGGAGTCAAACAATACAGAGCCTTGTCCTTAACCCTCGATGACTGGTGCTACCGCTTTACGTCTACTGGGGTTGCTTTTGATTTGAACCACTGCAGGAGAACTCAGAATCGGGACACATCATTTTTCCTTTTTGTAAATATTGATCAACTTCATAAACGTAATACATTCCAATGACAAAAAAGAAAACCCAGCGCATTCCATCTCCTGACCTTCATTGGAGGTGGCTGTTGTCTGAAAGTTGCTGTCTGTCTGGTATCTTGCTTCCGAGCCACTTGCAGCTGTTGGGCAGCTGCTGCAGCTGCAGCCAGAGACTCTGGGATGGGAGGCTCCTGCGGTTCTGTCTGCCATTCTGCTTTCTGCTTTTCAAAGTAGCTAGACAAAAGGAAAACAACGAAAAAAATATAACCACCTCCTGGAGTATTCCAGTAGTTTGTAAAGGATATTTTGTGTTAAAACATAATGGATCGCATTTCCCTGTCATGTTCCTCCACTACAGTGAAATTGTCTACACTTAGACACCACTTGGACTCTTTTGTAAAGAGAATTGGTGGTATTTTCCTCTGCATTTGTACACTTTAGCCAGATTCCTGATTGTCAGCTTCTAAGGTATCTTGATGTACAACTGGATATAAATCTAATAGGATGGAAAATAGACAACATATATATTTAACAGCTTTGGATGCACCTCTGTCAAACTTAGTTTTAATATTTTATTCTGTTAAAATAAATAACTTATCTATGCAAGAGATCAATACATTCTTTGTACTGTCAAGGTGCTTGGAATGGAAAACAGCATTTCTGAAGAAATGCAAAAGAAATCTTGGAAACTTGTGTGTCTGTGACAATGATGCCAGATGTGCTGGGCGTTAAGAGAAATGTAAGTTTCTTAAAACATCACTTGCATTTAAAACTGATCTGTTAAACAAAGGACACTGTTCTTTCAATAGCAGCTAATTCTGTCACCTTCCTCCAGCTCAGTTATACCTAAAACCGAAATGCAAATCTGTTCCACACCTAGGGTAAACTTACTTGTTGACAGTCACAGGTATATGGCTAAATGCCACTGCCATGTGCATGCAGCAAAAAGTAAAATTCTGACTAGCAGTAGCACAAACCAACTGAAGAATACTTGTTTTGTGTCCCTTTATTGTATTGCCTCTTACTTCTGCTTGCTAAATGAGCGAAAAAAAAAATGGTCAGGGAAAAAGGTCTTGCTACAAAAAGCAGCATACGGTATAAAAATCTAAAGAACCAACCACCCTTGAATTTTTGTATGTCATACATAGAGTTTGCAGCTTGGAATAATCTAAATTTAACTTCCAACAAATTCAGACTGAATGTCATCAAATACATGTGTTCCCACATCCCTTTTTTGTTAACTTTTGTTTTTCATGCTTACCTCTTAAGTTCTTTTTTCCACCTACCAACAAAAGTAAAATGGCAAAATAACCAGTAGAATCGAGAGAAGGTGGAAAGCCAGACAATGTTTGCTTTGGAGACTTACTCAAGGGACAGTTTCTCCTCCTCCTCGCATAGATCTGGCAGCCGCTGCAATCCCAGAGTCATCCGCAGAGCATCTACGTGCTCCTTCAAGGGCTTGTACTCCTCATGCAGGCGGCGAGTAGATTCCAAGAGCTTGTTGAGATCGTTCTCAGACTGCTTGATAGTGTTCTCCATCTGAAACAGGAGGATGGGCATGCTTGTCCTTTAATAATTATTATATAATTATTGTATAATTATATCATATAGAAAATATATTATATATTTGAATTATTATAATTATATAATACAAACCATATTATGTATTATAGTCTTGTAGAATTATTATATAATTGTAAGAATTACAATTTAAATATAATAATTATATATTGTATTGTATTATATATTATATTCTTATAACAATTACATAATAATTATACAAGTATATTATTGTAATAATATAATAATAATTCCTATCTGTTCCTTTAGTAGCTCTCTGATAGAGCAAGAAACTGTATCAGAAAGAAGAGATTTTTCTCACTCAGGTTGGAAGAGACTGGAGACAATGCAATAGTCAAACAAAGAGTTAAGATACTGGGAGGATGAAAACTGGGCAAGGAAGAAGCAGCTGAAAGTGACGTATGAGATGCATTTTCGTTTCAAAAGGTGCACTCAGCCTATATGACCTTCTGAACAACAGAAAAAGCAGGCAGGCAGGCTACAGATAAGTCAGCAAGTCACGAGCTATGGGAAACTCTCAAGGGACATTAAAAAAGAAATTAAAGTAGAATAAACTAATTTTCTGTGTTTCTAAGATACCTGAACACCATTGGTTAGAGGTTAACAAACAAGCTAGAGAAACGTTCCTGCTTTTCTTACTGCAGTAAACGGGAAAAGCAGGAGAGAAAAAGACAATCTGACAGGAAAAACAGGGGAGGATGAAACAGAGACTGAGGATACGCAGCTGGGTAGGGCAACAGACATTTCAAGTGATACATAAATGTAGTCTGCACATCCAATATGTAGCTTGTACTGGCTTACAATGTGGGAGCTTTTTCCTTCTCGTGCAAAGCACAGAAACCTTCAGAGCTAGAAACCACTGTACAGTCATGTAAGTGCCCTAACGTGACATAAAAAATGCAGGTTTAAAAATATATTCCCCATTTATCCCCTCTAATTGACTAATCTTCCTTGTTTATAAACTGTTTTTCTCTTACTTGTATTAATTCCCTCCAGGCTGGCGCTTCTTAATGTTTGGTGGTTCCACTCAGCGCTGAGGGTCAGGTCTTACTAAGAACTTAACAAATACCGTATATTTTCCCACAATCGATTTTCTTCCAAAAGCCTCCAATCAAAAGTCCCAACTAGCTGCCAAAGTTTCTCTGTTTCCAGGTGCTAAATGAGGAAAGACTGACGGGAAGAACAGTCTTCTAGGGGACTGCCAGAGTGATGTTGCTATGGCTACTGGTAAAGTTGTAGCCACAATGGGCTTGGTTATCTGTCCTCTTGGTGCAGATGCTTACTATGCCAACATCACAAAATATCCTGCCCAACAGAGACAGGAAAAAACAGTTATCCTGAGGTAAATTGACTTTGTGCTCTTAGAATCATAGAATAGAATGGTTTGAGTTGGAAGGGACCTTAAAGATCATCTAGTTCCAACCCCCCCACTATGGGCAGGGACACCTCCCACTAGACCTGGTTGCTCAAAGCCCCATCCAACCTGGCCTTGAACACCTCCAGGGATGGGGCATCCACAGCTTCTCTGGGCAACCTGTGCCAGTGCCTCACCACCCTCAGAGTGAAAAATTTCTTCCTAATATCTATTCTCAATCTACCCTCTTCCAGTTTGAAGCCATTACCCCTCGTCCTATCACTACATGCCCTTGGTAAGTTCCTAGGATGGTGGTGTAAAGTCCAGATTACTGAACCAGTGATCCTTCACTGATGTGCACAATTCCACAGCCAGTGGAATGATTCATATACAGCTGTGTCTCAGGCTGTCCCCAGCCGGACTGTTTGCATACCACATTTATATCAGCATGGATCAGCCGCAGCTCCTCCACGTGGGCCATCTTCTCTTGCAGCAGCAGGTCCATTTCCTGTTTGTATTCTTTCAGGTGCCGCTCCTCAGACTCCAGGGCTTCAAATTCTGCTTTCAGCCGTGCCTTTATTTTTTCCATCTGCAAAGTCTTATTCCTGGATCCCAGTGATAATTAAAAATATACAGGGACAACAGTAAGTCACTGCAACATATTTTTGGGAGGTGTCACTTTATATGCGAATAGACAGAAGAAGGTACCAGCAGTAATAGACAAGGGTGAGACTAAACGTGTCTGAGAAAGGATGAGGTGCAATGAGAGAACAGAATTCTAATCCCGGCTCTTTTGCTGAGCTTTTCAGTACTATGAGAATTCTTACACTGAATTATGAAGTTAACAGAAGGTTGTCAGACTTTAACAGTTACTGTAGATTCAGAGAATTTGTACCAAATTGTTCTACTGCATCAATTAACTCAGATTAAACCCTGGTTCCAAAATAGAGAAATCCAGAAAATCTGGGAGGTTTAGCACAGGCTTCTGAGAAATATAAAATGAATTGGAGGTGATTATAGTATCATATATGCTGACTAAAACTATGTGGACAGTAATTTGAACTGCTAAAATATACTAACTTCAAGTTAAAAGAAAATTCCAGGGCAACGACATATCAGAATAGCAAAAATTCAAATGACACTGGCCATCAACATCCCACTTGCAACTAACTCTGCATTCTCTTGGCTCTTTGCTAAGATCTAGTACTTGTCACACATTTGTAAATGTTTCTGCCCGCATCCTGCAGTCTGATTATTTTTCATTTGTGCCAATCCGTAATTCCATAGCAAAAATGTTTAGATACACAGTCGTTATCTCTCTTTTCAAAGCTAATAATAAAAAGTGTGAGTTTTCAGCTATCGGGCAGTTTTAAGCAGCAGAACAACCCACTGCAGTTGTGATTCAACAGTTGGCCCAGTGAACAGAACAAACAAACTGCTATTGTTCCTGAGATTTAGTTAATGAAGAGGCCTTGGTTATTTCTCCTGTACTGGAAGTTAGAATATGATACTGGGTAACCAATGTGTCAACAACACTTCATCGGTTCTACCAAGAGGCTGCAACGTCGCATTTCAGGCACGTGATCAAGAGTTCCAGGACTCCTTGCCTTACCTTGTGTGAGAGAAACAAGAATGTAGCATTCCTTTTTAGTCACCTAACACCGAGTACAAATAGATCCATACTGGTTTCCAAGTGCACTACTGAATACCTCAGCAGACTTCCTACAGGCGTGAGGTAAGAGGGGGCTGGGGAAGAAGAGGTTTGCGTTCATATTTAAACAACCTGTTCCTATCCTAATGCAAAGTGGGGGAAATTTGATTCAAATTCACCTAAGCAGCAAAGCTGACTACAGAATGCAGCCTGTAGATCACCGGAAGCTGCCTATCAGATTAGCAATGAAATCCCAGGACAGGGATTTCGCTCTGACCCTAGAACAGGGGGTGAGACTCCCCCTCCCACTAGGGCCAGACTTGCTGCCACTGAAGCGGGCAGCGCCGGTCTGACGTTTTCCATGGAAGCAGAAGGCGCTGAGCCCCTGGAGGGAGCTGGTCGATCACCGATTTCTAGGAAAGGGGATACCTAAACCTCGGTGGGGCATTTGTTCCCTTTACAAACTGTTTTCATGCCCAGTCTCCAAGGGCTCTTTCTGAAACTGCTCCCACAGCACAGAGGAACGGGTGGTTTGTCTCAGCATTATTCTATATCATGCTTGTGAGAACAGGAGAATATATATATCCTGGGCTCTAACAGAGTTACTGCTTTCTTTCACTCTAACCAAAATTCCCAAAGAAATTTTAAAGCTAGCCTGAGGACTCTTGTTTAAAGTATATAGCAGGTGTCTGTATAGATTTTATTCTTGCTTTCATTTGACCAAAGCTCACCCTCTGTCACCATCCCTCTCGGGGAGGCTCTGACGTTGTGCCTGTGAATCCTCTCTCAGTCCCCTCGTTTCTGTTTCCAAATCAGTCTTTGTGAGTTCAGTATGTGCTTATGCCCCTAGTTTTGGCAACCTTTTCCCCGAGTGCGTGAGACATCACTGGCACAACAGGCTTCCACCACTTGCTGAAGAGTGTGGCAGGAAGCAAAGTCAGTCCCTGGGACAACTACTTATGGCTATCTGTCCCAAGTATTATAGCTAGTGATGTGACCAGGGTTCCTCCCTCTCTCACTTCAGAAGTTTGTGAAGCTGCAAGAGATAAAAACAGTATCATAAATAACTTCTCCAATACGTATGCAGAAATGGGCTGGCTGGTAGGGATAATATGAATGAAGGAGATTTAAAACAGAACAATTGAAAAATTGAAGGTCAGATGGACTGCTGCTTGTCTCCTTAGAACAAAATAAGACAAAATTCTGCCTTGCATTGGTACTTCAGAAATAAGGTTAACAGTAAAGTTCTTTCCTCTGTATATATAAGTTGTAGGAGATACAGATTACTATTGCCAGCGATGGCAACCCATGACTGTGAAGAACAGAAATACCAGACCAAAGATACAGAAAAAGCCAATGACAAATAAGGTCACGCCAGAGGCCACTCAGAGACATTTACTGATACTGCAGAAGACATATTTAAAACCAAATTTGATAAAATTAACTTTGGTAAGTATAATTATTATGTCTGTCCTGTAGCTTACCATAGAGTTCACCTTGTTTCATATAGTATGTTTATTACAGAAAATAGAAATTGTATACCTGTGAGCATACATTTATCTTGAAAGGCATACAGTCATTCCAGTTCTGAAAAGTCCATATCTCACCATTAGAGTAAAAAATAGCTGATGGAATAATAAGTCAACTAGTAAAAGTTTTATGAAGTGCAGAAGAAGCCTGATGGTTGTAGCTAGAATTTAAGTATGTAGCTATAACATTGTATTCTTTAATGTCATAGGAGGTGTTCTGTTATTTACTGTACAATGGCCTATATTAGTCCAAATGTAAATATTGGACTTAAACCAGTAAAAGAGATTCTCTCTGCCTGCCATTTTAAATGTGGAAATATCCCACTAAAAAGTACCATCCAGCCATCTACCCCTGTTTTCATCAAGTCTCATTGATCCCATTTACTTAAAACATTTATTTAGTAATGGCAGCTTTGATTACTGAAACTGGGGTTATTTATCCCCAATTTCCTCCCTGCTTCCTCTCTTGTATATATGGCATGTGTTCACCTAAGACAATGGAAATAGATCAGTTTCCTCACTGTTACTAGTCACTGGCTGCCATCCTCTGCCAAATTGCTACAACAAACTAGTTGCAGGGGATGGTTTCAGTCCAAATGATTAGCTTTTGATGTTAGGAGAGAAAAAGTGCACACAAATTAGAACTCTTCTTGTTAGCATCAGGCAACATGCAGTAATGTTTTAAAACAGAAACCGTAAGTGTGATTTCTAGACTGCCTAATGAATTCTGCCTTCATATTCTTTTCCCTTCTATTTAAGTTCTTACACTGCATTGATGCCAGTAGTCACTAAGGCTGTCCCAATAGGGCATTAGGCAGTGGAACTAGCATCTGTCATCAATAAGTTCACTCTCATTCTCTTTTATCTCCTCCCAGTCAGAACACTGAGGCACAGTCTTTAGGTATTTGCTTAATTTTATGACTGGGGTTATTTCTGTGAAACTACTCTATGCATACAACCAAGCATGTGCAGATACGTTTGGATTGTTTACTGACAGCAGTAATTCCATTGACAACAAATTATATGTATGTATCTATAGATACAGATCCTCAAAATCAGATTCCAGGATCCCTTCGAAAACTCAGCTGAGCTGCCTTTAATAAGTGATAGAGATCAACTACAGGAATGGGCAATTTCTTTGATTTTGATTGCGAGGGCTTTTTTCCTCTCTGCCTGTAGAATGGTACGTAGAATGCAGATTAAAATAAAGCCTGCCCAATCTATCAAAGGTGCGTCTGTAAACATGAGAAATTTTCATGTTTATTTTGAAGGAAATTCTTCATAGAATTTGGGGATGAAAAAGTAGATTTGATTGGATTATGTTAAAGGAGACTCAAAATTGACAGCAATGTTGCAAGTAGGATTGACTTTTTGACGTTGTTTTTTTTTTTAAATTTAAAATATATTCAAGCATCTTTCTTCATACTTCACTGTACACTAAAGCTAGTAATGTCACCTTTACAGTACCTTATGCCACAAACTAATAGCAAAAATGTCTTAATTACAGTTTATATATCACCTTTGAATGTATTATCAGAAAACTGAATGCACCGTAAATTTCCAAATACAGGATACCACTCTCTCGCAAAAAGATAATTTAATGACATATTTAAATTAAGTGTTATAATAATTGGACCACGAACTGTAGTAGGCCATATTTAGATCTGTATTTTAAAACCGAGCCTGCCTAACAGGCGAGTAGAAAAGCATAGTTCTTACTCTGCAAAGTATGTGTTGTCCCATCTCTTTCCACAGTTTTGGGATGCCAGACACAGCAATATTCTTGCTTGATCTTTGTTCACCTTTTTGTGACGGCGGCTGAGGCCCACACACAGCTGCCTACTCCACCTCTTCCATGGGTAAAATGTGCTTCTTCGAGGTTACCAGCCAGGAGTCCCTGGGACCGGTGGCAGCGCCTTTGTCCCCTGCCCTCTCTCCTCTCTCCCCAATAACCCCTCTCCGGCTGTTTGTATCCCAAAACACTTGTCATCACTCTGGGGTTACCCACTGTCAGCATGCCTTACACCTCCCAGCTACATCCGAAATCACTGGCTCCCGCGTTTTGGCTTTTGGATGCATGGATCCCTACTGAATACAGGCAGCTCGGTCCTTATCCTGAAATCAGTGCCCTAAGCCAAAGAGTGAAAACGCCCTTCCTAGAGCCAAGCAAGAGGCACGTCCCTGAGGTGGGCACACAGGGTGCTGTGCCCATGAGCCCCCTCTTTCAACGCGCCCTGCCGCCCCGCAGAAGGGCGCTGTGCACGAATCCCTGCTGCATCGCCTTGCACGGAACGGCAGCGAGAGCCGGCCGCAGCTGCGGCAGGGGACGGCAGGGACAGCCGGTGTGTCCCCATCCATCCATCCATCCATCCATCCATCCATCCATCCATCCATCCCTCCCTCCCTCCCTCCCCGTACCACCCCGCCACCCGGCAGCGAGTCCTCCGCGGGGCTCCCCTCTCCCCCCTCA
>VYXH01003211.1:326586-336850 GCA_013397275.1 Burhinus bistriatus | reverse complement strand
GCCCGCCCCGCCGCCCGGCCCCGCTCGGCCACCCGCACCCTGCCGTTCGCGGGGGCACCTCCGTCCTCGGCTCTCGGAGTCGCACGCTGCTTTTCCTGCCATCCCCGGCCTCTCCCAGCCCGTCAAGGCTCCTGCCCGGGAGTGAGTGGGGCAAAAGAATAGAATTATGGCAGGCAGCCTCAGGAATAAGAAATAATAATTCAAAGGGCTTAAAAAACCCCCCCACCCGCAGCCCGACACCACTCCCCCAGCTGCGTGGAGCTGCTGCGTCCTTCCCACCCGCGCACCCTTCCTTCTCCTGTTATCACCCAGGGGTAATTCCCTGGAAACGCACGACCATTGCCGCCTTCCGCTGCGCATTCCAGCGGCGATTCCCAGCCGCAGACGCTCCTTCCTTACTTAGAAAAATGTATTTTCAGCTCTTACGGTAAAGCCCAGCGGTGGTCTCCCCTCCCTCAGCCGCACAATAGCTACTTTCAGGTCGATGCAACTCCTCCGCTCCCCCGAGGAAAAAGCTGCTCCGTGGAACTGATGCGGCACAAAGCAACCCTACCTGATCTCCTTGATGCTCTCCAGTTTGCACATAATTTCTTGCTCATCTGCCATGCTTTTCACTCCCGATTTAAACCTCCCGTGAAACGTACAAAACGCCAAGGGAGAAAAAGAAAAAAAAAAAAAAACCCCATACAATAGACACAATGTAGTCACCCCCTCCCAGCATATGGTCTCTGAGGCTGTGCGGTAGGCTCTACTGGGAGCTGTGGGACTTAGAGTCCAGCTTCCCATTGCTGCCTAGGCAGCTCCGCAGCAGAAAGACTACAACGCCCACAAGGCAGAGCAGAGCGGTCCTGCCCTTCTTCCTGCAACTACATTTTAAATCAATTTGTCACACCTCATTATGTCAAAGGTTGTTAGGAGTGCAAAAAGAGCAGGCGGCTTCCTCCCGAGATCTGTGCAATGTTTAGCGTTTCGTTAAAGTTACGGAATGCGCGCTAAGAGACTGTTGAAAGGGTTCACGATTTTGATTAAAAACTTTTTTGACACAAAGGCGTGCTACAGCCATTAGTACTACCGTGCTGTTTTCTGCTAGATGCTCAGAGTGATGTGGCTGTGTCTGGAGTTCAGACAAGACATATTTTGTTCTTTAGGTTTTTCTTTTTTATTTCTGCTACTCTACGTAGCACTTGCAGCTAGGGAAAAGAAAAACAGAATGCAAATAAAACTGTTGGAGGGAGGAAAGTGACCATTTGCCTTTCTGTGGACATTCTAGCCAAGAATATCAGAGCGCTTTACAGAGATTGGTGAAGTAATAGGCTTTCAGTGTGCAAAAGGTGCTAGAAGAGCTATCACAGCAAATAATCCACCAGGTCAGCTGAGAGAGGAGTCTAAAAAGTAATCTATTTTATAAGCAATACAGAAAGTTTAGGACAGATTTCAGTAAAATGTCTGACTGCAGAGCGCCTCACTAGGAAAGGCCATCTGGGAGGTGGAGGAGTCTCCATGTTGCTTTTAAGAACTACTTAGATAAAGGTGTCTCCACGCTAATCCCAGTGCTGCAGATCCTTGCTTTGAGGTAGGGTTTTTGGCCTGACTGGGGTTGTGTTCCCCTTACAAACGTGGCATACAGCCTGCCACTACAATGACCTGCTCCTGCTTCTTTAGCGACCTCTCAACATGGGCAGGGACCTGGGGACTGGATGGGTTGTCACGCATCAGCATGGATTTAAGTGTCTGCATTAGGTTTTCAAGTCAGAGACTGCGCTCTTGAGAGGGCTGAAAAATGAAAGGATGTGTCCTGGCGGAGGAGGACCTCTCACCAGGAGTCACTGGGCAGTAAAAAGGGGAGGCAACCAGGAGAGTTTGTCTGGAGAAAGGATGGGGCCTGAGATTGGAGCGGCAGCTGGGAGGAAGACAGGTAAACAGAGCTGAAAATAAAGCTAATTTGGAATTTTTGTCTATCCAAGGCTTCAGAGGGGTAACTCCTGCTTATCTGTCGGTATTTCTACTCCTGCTCATTTATTTTAAAGAAACTGGGGTGTGTTCTCATTCAGTTGCTGATGCATTTATATGAAATATTGTCCGGAACTTTCCCATTTATTAAGTGTCATGATGAGGAATCACACAGTCTTCTCTTGTGCACTCAGCTGAGCTAAAACTAAAACTACAATAAAAATCTCCCTTGCTACCTTTGGAAAGGACATGCATAGTCTGAAACAAATACAGGAAACCTGCTGAGAAACCAGGCACAAAAATGAAAGCAAAAAAGAAAACCGCAAAATGTTCTGTGTAACACAAGAGATTTAGGCCTGTAGAAGGGAATGTGAGAGGCTAACGTTCCCTCTACCTTCTCTTGAGTTCTTGACCAGAAGGAAGAAAAGGCTTAAATTCCTGAATTCTGATACCGGGCCAGTCTCCAAAGAGCTTTTGCTAGTATATACCTTCTCTGCCCTGCCCTGCTTGTCTGATGATGGTGTTTAAGCAAACCTTTTGTAACTGAGGCAGCAAATGTTTATCAGTGGGATTTTCTTTTTCCTACACAAATTACACTGAGTGATCAATGTAATGTAAAGCGGATCAGACCCTCTCCCAGGCGGGGTGAGAAGCTGAAACTCCCCAGAGATGCAGTTTGGCCCTTTTTTTTTCTGCTTTCACTCATCAGTGGAAACAAATGATCCAGGAAATCAGGTCAGTCATAAAAACTCCTCAGCACTCAAGGATGACAGCAGAACCGGGGCACTGCAGCTTTCTGCTCATTTTGCCCTGATAATAATAGCTTTACTCATCTTTTTAAATGCCTTTAATTCCCAGTGAAGTAAATGGGAATTTGAAATGAATGCATACTCCAGTATCAGACCCCCATTTATTTTAAAAATTGGATATTTTAATAGCAAAAATAATTAGTTTTCATTAAGCACAGATAAACAGGGAGGGTTTTTCCCCGCTTTGGTTTACCTGTGTTCTCCAATCTGCTCTTTACTATCCTCTTGTTCTCTGTGGCAGTCTGTTTCCTTCTAAGTGCTTTTACTGCTGCTTCTGTTTACCACTGTTGTCCCTTGTGCTGCTTTGGAGCAGGGACCCCATTTTTGTATACACCTGTAAAGTAATAGAAATTTGCATGAAGTTATGAAGCCAGCATAAATCTCAGAAACTAATGCCATGTATTACTGCAATACGTGGTAACTGAACTCACGTAGTCTAGGTAAAATAGCAGGTTCTGAGCTAAAAATTGATCTTGGAAGCTCTTCACATGCCACAGTCCCCAGCATTTCACGTGGAAGATTTGGGCAGTATAATGGACTTGAGGTGTTGGGAATCACCCTAACCAATTTTCTACCCACGTTTTGTTGTTGTTTTGTTTTGTTTTGTTTTTTTTCAGGGAAGTTGTAAACTGAAGCTGTAGAGAAGTTTGGATGAGGGTGCTGGAGTTGGAAGAAAGAGAGCCAGAAAATAGGCTTCAGAGTTGTGACTGAGGTTTGTCCTCAGTCTGATGCAGGGAAGTTCCTAATAGCTGGAGTAAACAGCCCCAAACTGAGATTCCTAAATAGCCATAGTTAGGGAAAATACTGAATTAATTTTTGTGTGTCCTGCTTTTCACTCTCTTATTATCGTAACCATAATAAAGATAAATCCCTTGATGGATTCCTTTTGACCAGCCACTGAAGAACCTGGGTTGATTCAGCATGTGAAGCAAGCTACATACTCTCAAGGATTAATAGTGGGTAGTTTGAGTATTTTTTTCCACTTCATTAGTAAATTGGTATTTGCTTTTCGAGAAGAGGTTTTCATGGGAGTAGAGGTGTCTGCTCTGAGACCATGTGAGTTGTCCAGTATCTCTGAACAGTGAGATCTTCACTGTCATGAATTTCATCACGTTAGTGTCTACAGTCTTAAGCTATGGAGCAGGATCCCTTTGTAACTAGCACTGTAGAAATCCAAGGACAAAAGCTGGTGCTTCCTGTTCCAAATAATTTACCTAAATAGAAGGCAAGAAATAGGAAGAGGGAATGAAGTAAAAAAAAGACAAGAGCAATGGACATCATGATAAGCAGTGGTTGAGGTTCACCTAATGCCTGAGCAAGGGGCAGTAGTGATCAAACATTCCTCCTCAGACAAACGATTATTAGTGTTGACAATCTATTTATTGCTAATTATAATTAATAAACAATAGTTAAAGAGAGTTAAAAACTCAGATGACTTGCACAAAACATCTACCTTCTTTTTCTAGCAATTCCACTAGACAATAAATTAAGAAATAAATTGAAGGTTTCAAGCATTATAAAAATTATTTCAGAGTCTTTTATAAATCTTCCAAGTAACGATTTTGAGGATTTATCTGTATTATACAAATCCAACTTTTGCAAATGCACTGTTGCTGGCATTGCACAAGATGTATTTCTGGGACAAATAATGAATGGGCAGTTGTGAATGAGGAGATGTTTTACTTATTTTCTGCATTATTTAAGGACTTTTCCCTATGATGTCGTGTTCTTCAATTAAAGAAAAAAGAAGATGAAGGAAAACGGTGATAGGAATCAGCATCTTCTTCATCATCTCACAGCTTTTGTAAGGAAATTAGAACATGCAAGTTCTGATCCTCATGTAATTGGAATCAATTGCAAACTCTCACTGCCTTAAAAATTGAAGACTGTAAGGTTGAGCCCTAAGTGAGCTGTGTGCTCAAAGGGAGCAGGCTGGTTTGATACACGATTTAAACAGATGAATTAATTGATTTGAGGGGGTAGGAGACAAGTTAGCTACAGTGGGCCAGTGAATCTTGTTGCTAAGACACTGAGGGAGTGAGAGCAGGGAGGGTGAGGATATTGAGAGGAAGAGCAGGAAAGTCCCCTCTAACAGGAGTGATGAAAATCCCAGGCAACATTTGCAATGTTTATCCCATTTTTCACTTCTGATTTTACAGGCTAAACTAAAAGGTCAAGGACAGAAGAGGAAAATGCAGATGTTCAACTTGTTACTTTGCTTTGAATGACATAAAGAAAACCACTTCACAAAGTGTTACAAAATATTTGGAAGATGGGAAGTGAGCCTACCCACAAGCATTAGCAATTATTTTTCTATCCATGCTTTAAAAAAGGACAGAAAACACTACATTGACATATTTCAAAGTAGTTCAAAGTGGTCACAAAGTTTGATACTTATTGTGTGTTATATGGATTTAGGAATACTTTTAATGATGTAGTAGAGATGTAGGGATACTTTTAATGTTATATAAACAGTAGCTGAGGAACAATTCCTATCACCTTTCTTCCTTGCCTCTGGGACAGAAACTTCCAGTCCACTCCCATATTGCTAAAATTCAGATCACTTATCTGTTTGGGCTATTCTTGTTTTAATAGGGAGGATGGAAGCTATGGAAGGATGGCTCCTTCACAAGGAGCCACATGGAGAAGACAAGGGGCAATGGGTACAAGTTGCATCAGGAGAGTTTTCATTTTGATGTAAGAAAGACATTTTTTACAGTGAGAACGGTCATTCACTGTAACATCCTCCCCAGGGATGTGGTAGAGTCCCCATCACTGGAGGTTTTCAAGATGCAGTTGGACAGGGTGCTAGATAATGTCATCTAGGCTCCCTTTCCCAAGAAAGGTTGAACCAGATGATCTTTCGAGGTCCCTTCCAACCTGGGCTATTCTATGATTCTAATACTTCACCCATTGCATTGCCTTTGCATGGCAAGGTTTTGGTAGCGGAGGGGCTGCAGTGGTGGCTTCTGTGAGAAGATGCCAGAAGCTTACCCCATGTGAGATGGAGCCAGTTCCAGCCACCTCCAAGACAGACCCACTGCTGGCCAAAGCTGAGTCCCTCAGCAATGGAGGTAGCGCCTCTGTGATAACATATTTAAGAAGGGGTAAAAGCTGCTGCGCAACAGCAGCCAGGAGAGAGGAGTGAGCACATGTGAGAGAAACAGCCCTGCAGACACCAAGGTCAGTAAAGACGGAGGGCAAGGAGGTGCTCCAGGCACTGGAGCAGAGACTCCCCTGCAGCCTGTGGTGAAGACCATGGGGAGGCAGACTGTCCCCCTGCAGCCCACGGAGGTTAATGGTGGAACAGATATCCACCTGCAGCCCGTGGAGGACCCCGTGCCGGAGCAGGTGGATGTGCCCTGAAGGAAGCTTTGGACAGTTGGACTAGATGATCACTGTAGGTCCCTTTCAGTGAAAAATATTCTATTCTATTCTATTCTATTCTATTCTATTCTATTCTATTCTATTCTATTCTATTCTATTCTATTCTATTCTAAAGCTGTGACCCCATGGAGAACTTGCGCTGCAGCAGGCTCCTGGCAGGACCTGTGGCCCTGTGGAGAGAGAAGCCCATGCTGGAGCAGGTTTGCTGGCAGCACTTGTGATCCTGTGGGGGCCCCACGCTGGAGCAGGCTCTTCCTGAAGGACTGCACCCTGTGGAAGGGACCCATACTGGAGCAGTTACTGAAGAACTGCAGCCTGTGGTAATGATCCACATTGGAGAAGTTTGTGGAGGACTGTCTCCTGTGAGAGGGACCCCCATGCTGGAGCAGGAAAAGAGTGTGAGGAGGAAGGAGCGGCAGAGACAATGTGTGATGAACTGACCACAAGCCCCATTCCCTGTCCCCCTGCGCTGCGAGGGGGAAGGTGATAGAGAAGTTGGGAGTGAAGTTCAGCCTGGGAAGAAGGGAGGGTTGAGGGGAAGGTGATTTAAGATTTTTTCTTATTTCTCTTGCTCTGATTTAGATTGACAATAAATTAAATTAATTTCTCCCAGTCGTCTGGTTTGCCCATGATGGTAATTGCTGAGTGATCTCTCCCTGTCCTTATCTTGACCCACGAGCCTTTCATCATATTTCCCGCCGCTGTGTCCAGTTGAGGAGGGGAGTGACAGAGCGGCTTTGGTGGCACCTGCCGTCCAGCCAGGGTCAACCCACCGCACCCATCAAAACATTACTGGAGCATATTTAAGACAGTCTCTTGGGACTAGCAGGTGCTTTATGCAAGCCTGTCTTTCCCCTTCTCTTCCCCAGAAGAATGAGACTTTAAAGGTTTTTATCTAGTTTAACTTTTGCTTTATTTATACAATACACATCTATCTGTATAAAAGCAAGGTCAAAGAAGTACCGCTTGTGCTCAATACGCATAAGGGTCAAAAACCAGCTGGGTATGAGGTGCGTTAGGTCTCATATAAAGTAATTAAAAATACAGGAATACAAACTTCATCATTTGTACAAAACTACAAATATTCAGCTGTGCAGAATAACAAACAGAAGAAACAATACTTAAAACCATTCAAAAGAAATGAAGGCTTGAGGCGAACTGTATTTCACATCGGTAGGTAGATGCCCATTGCTTTCGGCGGGTTTTAAATCAGACTCTAGATAATCTAAACAGAAGTCTTCAAATAGCTTGAGCTCAGCATCCACAGGAAATCAGCGCCTGCTGTGGTATCACACCCTGTGCTTCTCTCAGCACGTCTGTTTGCTGCTGCTCTCTTCCCTGTGCTGCCTTTGAAGTGCTGTGAAGCTTCTTTGTTCTTTGTAGCCTCTCAACTCTCCCCAGTTTTGGTAATGTAGCGTCATTTTTTCTCCCCACCATTGAAGAACACAGTCCTTTATATGCCGCTTCTGCTATTGCTGCCAAATTTCTGCATATTTTCTCAGTGTAACTTTCAGCAAAGTGACAGAGGAAGAAGAAGGAAGTAGGTACTTTCACCACTGCCATCAGCTGAGGTAACAAGGTGAGGAAACGGCACAGTGTACCCTGCAGAGATCTGTCAGTATTCCGGTAGATGTACGCTCTGAAATCCCTACCGTTTCCAGAGATTAAAATCCTTTTCCAGATTGCAGAGTCAAGAATCAGCACATCACGAGGCACGTTGCGCTGAGGGTAGGGCAGAAGGCCAGCGCTCTGGACATCAGGATCGCTCTTTCGGCTCTGATGCTAATACCTGCAGTTCAAGCACGTTCGACTGGGTGGCATTCAGCTTCTGCGTCATGGCTTCGGTCCAGTGTCTCAGGGTGTCTGTGTTTCACTTTTCCTTGTATGCAAAATGGGTCTGACAGTTCTTTATATGATCTGAAATCACTGCACTGATGTTTAGTGTCTATTCTGCTGCTATGTATAAACTTTGATATGTGGGATCCAAACAACGACCGGTTTTTCCCAGCAGGCGGATTAGATTTTTCAAAGGGAACGAAGGGACTTAAGCACCAAACTGCCACTGAAAAAAATCTTTCAGCAGACCCTGAAAAGTTCAACCTTGTTTCTATTTGATCCTTTTTAAACCAAAAGCTAACAGGCAGATAGATTTCAAAACAAGTTGCAGTATTATGCAGAACGAAATAAATGCTAAAATACTCCCCTACTTCATTGGGCACAAGATTTAATTTTATTGCATTAAAAAAGTTAGTTGCTTCCATTTAACAGTCTAACATCAGTCCACGCAGCCTTATCATCACAACAACAAATCCGGTACAGAACAATTTCAACTGCAAGAATGATTTTTTTTTTTTCTTCCCCCTAGGTAATCACCTCGGCTACAGCAATCAATTCTACAAGACTGGATGTAATGATGAAAATTTTTCTTTCATTTCTCAGTATATGCTATTTCTAACACGTTAATGTATACTCTTTTCCTTTTTAATTTCTTCACTACTTTCTTTTGAAAAATACATATCTGGATACAGAAGAAATGACCCTAACAAAAGTATACTGATGTTTAATTTGGACATTTCTTCAGTATCATTTACAGAAAACAGGCACATGTTATAAAGACTGCCCTGATATAACAAACTGACATCAGAGTTTCTTTAAAATGAGTCAGTATGACAGATTAATTTATATAGCAAAAATTACATATAGAGTAGTAGTGTATATTTTGTCAACTTTTGCATTTTTTTTCATTGGAGTGTCCGAAACACCTCTACAGACAAATATCAGTGAGTTAAAGCAGCCAACCTGTACCATTTATTTCTTGCAGACGATAAAACCTTATTTCATAAGGTTGCCCAGCTGGCAGGGGGAACTTGGAGACGTGAGGGCAGGTGAAAATTTGTAAGGATTGACATTAAAATACCTGGAGCACTGCGTGCAGTGCTGGGCCCCACCAGTTCAGGATGGGACGGTGCTTGAACATGTCCAGAGGAGGGCAACCAAGCTGGTGACAGGGCTGGAAGACATGTCCTGTGAGGAGCTGCTGAGGACTCTGGGTTTGTCTCGTTGGGAGAGAAGGAGGCCGAGGGGCCACCTCATGGCTCGCTGCAGCCTCCTGAGGTGGGGATGTCGAGAGGGAGGTGCTGAGCTCTTCTCCCTGGGATCCAGGGACAGGACGCATGGGAATGGCTCAAAGCTGCGTCAGGGGAGGATCAGACTTGCCATGAGGAAACATTTCTTTACCCAGAGGGTGGTCAAACGCTGGAAGAGGCTTCCTGGAGAGGTGGTAGACACCCCATGGCTGTCAGTGTTTAAGAGGCATTTGGACAATGCCCTTAGTAATAACATGCTTTAACTTTTGGTCAGCCCTGAAGTGTTTGGGCAGTTGGACTAGATGATCGTTGTAGGTCCCTTCCAACTGAACTAATCTATTCTAAAAAAATGTGTTTTATGAAACAAACAGCATTTAAATAAATATTAGAAAATAAGGACTAACGGAGAAAAGCCCCCAATAAAACATACAACAGGACGGCACTTTGGCTAATGTACTGCTGGGTGGGTGCAAGTCAGCCCGAGCAGAAGGGGTAGCAATGCCGCCAGGCCGAAACATCCGAAAATGGAGGAGTCAAAATGGTGCATCCCAAGTTGTGAAATTTGCTTTAAATTCCTGAGTTTCTAAAACGGAAATGGATCCTTTCTATAGCCCAGTGGGGTTTTGAGCCTTCAAAACGTACCCAGGTCACATTTGCGAGATTTTCCCCTACAGCTGGGACACCCCAATTGTGCTGCCCCACTTGGTATTTTGAGGGAAAAGCCGATACTGGTTTCGGGAAGTTTTGGGAAGCCAAAGGCAGTCAGCAGCAGCGCTGAAACTACACACCGGCCCTGAGATCTTTAGAGCATCCAGCTTTTAGATGCCAAATTGACGCAAAGCCTGAACTACTTGCAAATTTTGTTAATCCAGCAGCACCCCAGCGAGCTGGAGGCCGGCGTCCCCTCGGCCCGCTCCGCAGGGACCGGCCTGGACCTGCGTTTAGTCACGTCCTTCACTTCACCCTCCGCGCCCGGAATCTGCAAAACGGGGAAAACGCAGTATTTCCACCGGCGCCGCCCGCCATCCCCCT
>VYXH01003211.1:251794-317224 GCA_013397275.1 Burhinus bistriatus | reverse complement strand
TTTTTTTTTTTTTTTGTCCTGCAGGCCCAAATTGTAATGTCTTTAAAATGACAATTAGTCATGTGTTGGAGAAGTTTTTAAAGATCACAAAAACCTACTCCGAGAATGTGTCTTTAGAGTAACCACTGGTCTGTGCTGTAGCACATTGCAATGTTGAAGATCCTATTGGATGTAGTGTCTCTGAACACTGAATTGTTTTTTAAAAAGACTTTTCTTTGTCTCTGCTCATATTGTTTCCATGGTTTTAGACTCTTAATTTACTGTAATCGGTATGTGTGTAACCAGGAAGTTGTCAGCTTTTGTGTTACTAGGCTTATACGCTGTCTACACTGTAATCACGAGGATATATTGTATACCAGCCCTATATGATGTTTAGTTGTGAAGATGATAGAATGGGTTTCATTCATTTACGTGTTGTAGAACAAGTAACCTGGGATCGTGCTAGGTTTATGCAGTTTATGTTGAAGTCCATGTTGTTATGATTTGGCTGCTGTTAGCGTCTGAGCTAGCTACATGAAGATTAGTTTGGATATATGTCTCTGTGTACTTCAGTCAGCTGCTGATGATGTAGAAATAGCCACAGTAATCAAAGACCGGGCTATTGTGTAGAACAGCCTTCTTCCAGAAAGGTACCTCTTCTGCACGGCTGTCTTACAGGGAAGAATCTATACAGAGGAGCATGCTAATGACAAGATAATGAAGTGAACAGTAAAGAGAGATACTTCATGCTATAGCCATGGAGGGAATAATTGAGTTTTCTTAATAAAAAACATGCCAGTTTTTTTTAATTCTTGTGAAGATTTTTATTTGACGTTTAAGAAGTACAAAAGGAGAAATTTGCATATTTATTCCTCGCTGTGCGTATGGAACTCGCCTAGATGTTACAATTTCATGTGTCAGTATTCACTTAGATTATTTTTTTTCTTGGAGTGTTATTAAAAAAAAAATAAAATCACTTATTAACTACATGTATCTCAAAAATACCCAAGGGAAAACAAACAATCCTCTCCCTCCTTGAAATAAATACTGTAGAGTCATTGTCATCTGTATTTATTATCTGGGTGAGAGAGACATTTGAGAAAATACTTGGGTTGTTGGGTTTTTGTTGTTGTTGTTGGTTTTTTGTTTGTTTGTTTTGGTTTGGTTTTTTGTGGTTTGTTTTTTTTTTTAGATTTTGCATTTTAGTATCTGCAATGACAGAAAAAAAGTAAAGCTGCTGAAAAGTTGGTGAAAGCAGTTAATGAATAAAATATTTTTTATTTAGAGGTTGTTCCTCATAATAGATGTGTGCATCGTATAATTGCCCCTTTGAAGGGCATGGCTCAGAGCACACTTAGGTGGTGGAAGGATAGTGTCATAAGGGACCAAAAGTTGTTCAATCCCTTCTTTCACCGTGTCTTCTCTGATTCTGTTGGTCCTGCTGAAATCAACAGGCTTTGAATAGTTTTTCTAGCACCCATTCTTTAATAGTCATTGTCATTTGAATAGTAATTGTTAAATAATTAAAAAAGTGTTTTTCATAAATATTACAGTACTTTATTACTGAGCAGACATTCTCCTTCTGATTTAATAGCAGTGAAAGTAAATAGATGCTTTCGGTTTGGTACTTTATGAACAAAATACAGATCATTTTGCCTCACACTTTTCTCTGAATCACATTATCAATTCTACTAGTCAGTCGTGACTGTGCTGAAAGAGGTGTTTAGTAAGAAAACTTGGTTGCTTAGCAATGAACATCATGAGAATTAAAATTTTAAAGCTGCAGTGTATATATTTCTGGGTTATAATATCTTTAAATCAGAAATTGGCAATAGCTTTCTTTTCTCTTCTTAAATGTGTGTTCATATTTGTCTGTCTTTGGAGAGAATGTAACTCATACTAAAACACTAAAATTTCAGCGGTACAACGTTGTTTATGATCTGTGAGATGAGCTTTTATTCCATCTTTGAGAAAATTTTGAGGCATACTGACTCATTTCTCAATTTTGTAGTCATCAGCAAAATCAAATTATTTATATTCTTTAATGTTTGTTCAGTTTTTGCTTGTAAGTGGATTTTTTTTTTTTTTAAATTTACCCCTGTATGATAACTCCTGAATGCATCTATACTAACTTTAAAAAGTGTACAGTGTAAGCAATAACAAAACAAAAAAGTGGAAAATTATCTGCAAGGATCGTTCTATAAACTGATTATTAGTGCTTTTTTCCAGTAACTTTTTTCTGTGCACATAAGGGCAAAGTGAATATAAAGGCAATGAGATAATAGAGAATTCTCAATGGATCACCTATTGCTTCCAGAAATAGATCTCAACTAAGAGATCCCTGTCCAAAGACTTTGGCTGAAAGTTGTCATTTTATTCTACATGATGCTTGAATTGCTTGCACTAGATTAAATGTAATCCATAGTTCACTCTTGTACTATTCAGTCTGATACTACCCTGATAAAGATATACCGTGTTTGCAGGCTAACTTTGTATGCAGTTGAGATTATCACTTTGTCTCTTCACTTTATCCTCCTCCTCCCATCCTTCTTCCTTCCTTAGAGGGTCTCAGAGTTTCATCGCTGTTTCATTTCAGTCTTTATTCTATACCATGTTATTGGTGAGTTAATTCAAATGGCTTGAACTGTTTATTTGCTTCACAAATTTCTCATCTACAGATCTCTCCTTTTGCTCAAACTTCTGGCTTGAATAGAATTTTACAATTCCCCCTAAATGGTCAGCTTCTAATTTAAACTGAAAATGGCTGAAACACTGCTTTCATTTCTCCTGGATATGTGGGCCTGAAATCTAGGAGTCCTCTTAGACTTGGCTATCTTCTTAGACCCATGCAGCCAGACTGCTTCTGAGATTTCTCAATGTTATGGCCAGGGAGATGGCTGAGATCAAGTCTGTCTCTGTTAATCCACCAAAACATTTATCCAGGCTCTCACTTCATATTGAGATCCTTTCCTAAGCTGCTTATTTTGATGTGTATGTTTGCACATGTGAATATTAAATGCATAATTTCTTTCCACTTGCCCTTTTAAAACCTCTCTATAAACTCCCTTAGTGTGCCCACCTTCTAAAGCTGTCTGGACAAACAGTGAACTGAAATAATACCAAAATGTTTCATGTAGTCTTTCTGATGTTCCAGTTATCACTTGTTTAATTCATCCATAGCCTGTTGTCATAATTCTGTACTGTATTTTGTTTTGAATGGGGACTATACAGTTAGAATAGAATAAGAACTGATTGAGTTCCCTAGGTACAGCTGTACTACTACTGCTAGATAATGTAAATCAAAAAGAAAAGAAATTCTTCATTATTGTCAGTACTTTGCAAGATGACGTGTTTGAATTTCTGAAAAGTGCAGTGTGGAAAAACAAACAAGCAAACTACACTATTGCAGCTGTGAGGTTTTTTAGTCTAAATGCCGGTGAGTTAATTGCATGTTGCTGCTGACCGGAAGTTATCTCAGAGATGTGGCACTGATTGTGGTTGTTTTTATGTGTATCAAAGAAATTATGAACTTTGTTACTTAAAGTGGGAAGCAGAAGGAAGATTAATAGCCAGGAGTTATTTTCATATGGATGTGAAAAATGTGAACTACCAAATGATCTTTTATTTAAAAAAACCAAAAAACCTATTTTTGCACATACCTTTGTTTAGACTATATGTATACAAATTATACATATTATATACAGCCTACCACTTTAAAGTTCAGATATTCTTTGTACTCAATCTCTTGTTATAGAAAAATTTAGTGGTGACTTGGCCGGTTCAAAAAATTAATCATGTGGGACCTGATGCCATTGTTAGAAAAGAAGTTGAATACATATGGCTTTAGCTGGTTCCTTTACAAAACATGGAAGTTTGAAGGCTTAAGTGTACCACATGAGATGTGTGCTTTGTACAGTTATTAGTAACAAAGATAGGCTTGTAACTCAGTAACAAAGGTACATTAATTCAGATGTTAAGTTCTTTGCATTGTATTTTTGCATTTTGTACTTTATTAAATCCTTTTTTAAAAGAATTTAAAGACAATATTACATTATTTGGACAAAGCATGACATCTAAGTTGAGAGAAATGTAATATTCAAGTAATATTTATCTTAATATTTAAGAACTGCAATGTCAATGGTATTATGTATATTAAGAGTTTAGTACTAGATCTAGCTTTTTCTGTTTGAACCTTTTCTAACCTTTTGTTTATTATGATGCTAGCATATTGATTGTCCTCTCAGTCATGGTTCATTCAACTTTATGGAAAACATTCTAACAGAAATACTTGTAACAAATTACTTAGAAAGCTCAAGTAGTGAAAAGGTAGATATTTATATACACATAATAATAATAATTAAAAAATGCATCTTACCTGAAATGTTTGAAATAAACTGTTAAAGTGTGTGATAAAAAGGTTGTCTCCACAACCACAGAGGTCACAATGGCAGGCAAGGGAACCCCAATAACAGAGTCAGAGAAGCGGTGGCCCAGCGCAGGCTTCTCCGAGGGCTGTTGCAGGAGACCAGTCAGCCCTCTGCTCCCAAGGTGACATCTGTCACAATGAGTTGACTAATGGTAGAGGCTGTCTGGACCATCTCACAGACTGAGGGGGTATGGGACGTGTTTGAAGGATGTAAGGAAAGAGTATTTTGTGATTGCATATGACTTGGGCAGTCTCGGGGAAGGAACCAAAGGCATTTTGGGGGTCAGGGGAGAGAATGGAGGTTTCAAGATGATTTGTGAAGGAACCACCGTGGGAAGATAGAGGTATAAGGGGATAAAAGAGACAGGTTGCCTGTAAAGGGGTTGTTGATCAGTGTGCATGTCTGGCCATGTCACGAACGTGGTCAGCATGCTCTGTCCCATCTTCATGTTAAACTCCATTTCTAACTATTTTTGTGGGTGAAGGGCTCTCTAGGGACCTGTGTGTCTGTGGTGCAAGCAAGTGGAGGATATGCATGTTGCTGCATGATGGCTAGCAAATATCAAGCTGAACTAGCTGGCAAGAAGTTTAAGTGGCTAGGAAGCCACGTATATGTGTGTATCTCTGGAGAGAGACAACTGAAAGAGGTGTTTACCAGAGGGACCGGTAGGTCTGGGCCAACTGCTGGAGAGACTGTAAGGTCTGGGGATTGATTGAGAATGCTGGTTTTGGTGGGGGGGAGTGTCTGTGGAGGATGTAACAGGAGAGACTGAGGGAGATAGAGGCGGCACCAGTATCATGGATGGGCTCAGTTTTGGCCAGCAATGAGTCCATCTTGGAGCTGGATGGAACTGGCCCTGTCTGCCATGGGGGCAGCTCCTGGTCTCTTCTCACAGAGGCCACGCCTGCAGCCCCCCACTACCAAAATCTTGCCACGTAAACCCAATACATATACGTATGTATTTCCCACTAATGGACCCTCATCTTTATCGGCCAGAGAGGGGAACATGCTGAGGCCATTGGTACTGCTTGCGTTTGTGCAAGTGCTGAGCGTTTGTGTCTGTGCACATCTGTGTGGCTGGCCGTGAGCGTGTGCTGTAGAGATGGGTGTGTTTGTGTGTGTAACCTGGGATTACATGCTCAGCCTTGCTAATGGCTGGAACTGGGGGTATGCATCTTCTCAGGGTTTCCTAGACAGAAACCATAGTTATTTGGTACGGTATATGGCATGTATTTGACAAGTGGTACTTAAGAATCTATAAGCAGCATGGGAAGCGGGAAACAATGCTAGCAACTATAAATGTGTTTTAAAATTCTTTATTAGGTTAGGCTTCAATGGCAACAGATAACAAACAGTGAAGCAAGGACCTCATTTTAGTTGAAGAGGTAGTGAGGGGAAGGCAAGACAAGCTACTTATGAAAAACTTAATAAAAAAATCTAAAACTTGCTCAAAAATGTATTAGAAATTGTAAGAGCAGGGGAAAATGGAGGACTTGAACTTGACTGAATGTCAAGATAAAGTGTTAATCTTGTATTTGCTTAGCACCATTTCACCTTTGCTGTGAGAAGGTGTAAAGAACAGTGGCCACAACTCTTTCCTGGGCCCTTCTTGTAGTTGAGGTAGCCAGGTAGAATCTGGTCAGTATTTCACTTGTTCTTTATTTCCTGGCAGCATGAAGCTTCTTTTAAAGGAACTTCAGAAGTTCCTACTTACAGTTTTTAATCAGCAGTTTCTTTAGTTTGATTATTGCAAAGGAAACAGTTGTACAGTTGAGATAGGTGGTGAATTGAAGTCACTGAGCTTAAATGCTTTGAACATACAGAAAACTCATTTCCCTGATACGCCAACATAATAGATGACTCCTTGATTTGTAGAACCATGTGGTCCATTGTCCATTAAGAAGGGATAATACACTGAATGCTTGCCACACTGTAGGTGGAGAGGTAATGATAGCAGAGGTACTCAACTGGAAGTCAGAAATAAACTGAGACCAAATATGGTTTCAGACATAGAGTGGTACAGAGCAGAGACCTCAGCTTTCCAAGAACAGAGCATCTGAGCCTTCTCAGAGTGGTGGTACTGATTACGTCTGGATCGCTGGCATTGACAAAGGCAGTGACTGACAGGCTTGCTAGATCAAAATGCTGACTGACTGAAAAGAGACACTGTCTGTAGGGTAGTGATCCTGGGCTCCAGAATAGGATTGCAGATTTATTTAAAAAAAACCACAACTGCAATTTGAGGACAAGTAGTAATCTGTTTCCATAGCTGTGCTTTTTCTCACTGTTGAGAGCTGGCTTGCTCATAGTCTGTGAACATGCATGGTAAATCTATAGTGATAACTGTGGGGCTATAGATAGTTCCAGGGGTTGCAGCAGGGTATAGATTGGACTGTTCAGGGCTGTGAAGAAATGAAGGAGAGGTCATAGTTCTGTTTTTGTAGCTGAATGATGGTATTACGAGTCTGGTTTCTAATCTGGAGGGTGTGAAGAAGGGTGCTGTGTTAAAGTAGTGGTAGTTGCTGCTGCTGCTGCTCAGTTCTTTCCACTATGTTTGCTGGCTTAGGAGCAACACAACGCTTCTTCCTTCCTAGGTGCCCTCTTGCAATGGTCAGTGGGAAAATTTGGTCCTGTTCCCTAATATTTTTGTTGTTGTTGTTTTTTGTTGTTGGATTTTTTGTTTGTTTGTTTTGGTCCTTCTGACTCAACGATGAGATGACCCTCATTGTTTGAGAATCTTAACTTTATGCATTTGGGAACAAATCCTAGAACATCCCACGTTTGTGGATGCAGCAGAACAGTTAAGTTGCACAGATGGAGTCTGCGACTGGCTAAGGGTGGAGAGGCTTTGGTGCAAGCTGACTTGTTTCCTAGGAGCTCTTTGTACAAAGCGTACAGGGTTGTAGAGGTGGGCTCTGGAGACTGCCTGCCTCACTTTCTGTCAACATGGCAATTGATGCTAAAACAGGTTATCTAAGCTGTTGCATCTTCAGAAATCGGCTCTGTGTGCTGGGTGTTTAAAGGAAATGGGGAAAACTCCTTACTTTTCCAGAAGTTACAATGTGTACATATTGTATCTTTTTTTGTGGAAGATCTCTGCTATATATTGGAAGAATTGACTACAGTTGGTACAGACAGGACCTTTGGACTTTTAGGGCTTTCCTCACAAGATCCTAGATGAGTATGAAGAGGAGATTTTTTTTAAAACACTGTGATTTAGTTTTTAAATAGTTTGAAGATAACTAGAGATTTATTTCTTTTTTAGTGGATTTTTAATTCCCATCTCAAATATTTGAAAGATAGTGGTGATCATTACGTCACAGACCAAATATTTTCCACTGCTATGCAAGAGAGGGATGAGACAGCTGAATTTCCCTAGTTAGCGGCTTTCAACCAAAGGCTCACATGAATGAAAAAAAAAAGGCAAGAAACTCCAAGATGAGTCATAGAAGTGGGCGTTTCCATAGAGTGAGCTTTCATAACAGATCCACCAATCTATCACTAGCAACCAAAGAATAGTAAACCACAGCACAGGACTGGCAGAGAGCAGTCCTTCTAGATATACGGTACTGCTTCCTAACACGGATTGTATCTGAGCCGTTTTCTTCCTAAGCGTGACAGAAGTGAGTATGCCAGCAGCAGTAATAGAAATTGTTCCTAGAATTAAATTTCTTTGTTTATACTTCAAATTGTTTTTGAATTCAGGATTCTTTAGCTCCGACTATGATCAAACTACCTTCTTGTTAAAATAAGATCTTACTTTCAGAGAAGGGCAAATGAAATTTATGGTAAATTGCTTATATGATGTTAAATAACAGAAAACTAGAGATATGTATGTAGAATTGGGAAAATGCAGCAAAATGGTGAAATCAGTTTATATGCAGATAAGCTATATTATTTTCCAGCTAAGAAAGAGGGGAAGAAGATTAAGAGCAACACTTGTATAGTTGTCATTTACAAAAAAAAAAAAAAAAAAAAAAGAAGGTTGAAAAATCTAAATGTGAAAGTAATAGTGGTAGTGTTACCCAGGTTATTTTATTACTATAAAAAAAATGGTGATCTCTTTGAGTGAGTCCAGTTGATTTAATTTCCAGTTAGGAAGGAACATATTTTGCTTGTAGTTTAAATTAATATTTAAGTATTTATAAGAGAATGTAAATTTGGTCCTCTAAAAATTGGTTTAAATGGATTACTTCTGGAAAATCATTTGTTGAAATAAAACCAGTGGAGAAGTTAACAGTAAATTTGAAAACCTAAACAACCTCCTTTCTCCTCATCATACTTTCAAGGCTATTTCCAGTCTTAAGAACCTTTGGCTGATCGTTCTTAGGAGATTTCCACTGGCAGAGGCGTTAGGATTTTTTACTAGAGGTGGAAAAACAGGCATTATAAGTTTGACAAAAGCCAAAACCATTCTTGTGACATTATGCTTAAAGAAATGATGACAACTTGGGGAAAAAGAATGGAGATCTTTAAACTTGGACCAACAGAATCACATTGTTCTTTGCCCAGTGCCAAAGCAGCACAGTGTCATAAATTTGAAAAAAATGAGTTTTACTGCAGGTATTCTAAAGTGTTCCTTAGTTGCAGTATTTTGTAAGCTGAGGGTGCAGTGGTTTGATAACCTGTTTTTTTTTAATCCTCTTTTATGATCATTTTTTATATCTTTTGTTTTAGTTTTGGCAAGGTACAAGGTTATACGTGAGACCTAATTAAAATCCATTCCAGATTAAGCTGATACATCTATGGTGGCAAATACTTGGGTTGTAAATATACTGCTATTAGTGCTATGTGAGAGAAAATCACCTCAAATGAAAATAGAGAATACTGTAATAATGATATCTAAGTATTTAGAGGGATACTCTCTGAATGTGTAATATAAAGAACAGCAAGTATCTGAATCTAACCTAATTCAAGTCTAACCTAAACTTAACTAATCAACATTGGAATTTCCTTTCAAATGCAAGGAAACTGTGGTTTTATTCCATATTGCATAAAGGACTTAGAATATGGTTTGTCTTTATTAAAAAATAGTTTTGGTTGACTCAAAACTTGGCCTTTTAGTTGTTGGGGCATTTTTTTTTTTTTTTTAAAAAAATGTGATTAGTATTTTCTTTAATTAGCTTGATTTCCTAAGGAAACCAGGCTCTGCATGCGTGTCTGTGTTTGCTTGTATGTGCCTCACAAAAAGAGCACGAACAAGTGAGAGTCCTTACATTTGGCACTGTTTGGAGTAATTTTGAGACCATTAATGGTTATCGGTCAAGCTAGCCACCTTTGCTATGTACTTTTCTTGCTTACTTAAGAACCACCCAGTTGTAGCTGAAATTCTTGATGTTAATATTAATTAAAAGAAATTTTCACTGAGATTGTGCTTCACTTGATATGAGAACTGGGACTATGTTTTAGAATATTCTATTTTTTGTTCTAAACCTTTTTTTTCCACTGTACAGTTAATGATGGGAGTAATTTCCTCTTGGCCACTCTTAAGAGGTCAGAAGTGAATTGAACAGAAGAGGAAAGATATTTATCCCCAAAGCAGGCAAAGCACACAAATAAATAAAATTTCAATCTAAGATATTTACCTAAAATTGCTTATTTGTAAACATACATATTATTAAAATACCTACCTTTAGTAGGTAGGTACTTTCCGGTGTCACTGGAAACGTGGGTTGAAGTTGATTGGATTCTGGTTATATATCTACCATCTCCATCAGTATGTAAATTTACCACAGCCAAGTGAGATGCCTCACTAAAGAGCATAAATTAGAGTGCAGTCTTATACAATGTTACTGTTTGGCCTGTTTAAGGTAATTTTATGTTACTGTGCATATGTTTCGCAGATTAATACTCTTTGTTTCACTTTGAGACCTGTCTTAGAGATCCTTTGACATTTTTATGGTTTCAATTATCAAATTCTATCACTCTTTTAGACCTGTTGTTCTCTGAAATACTCTTATAGGCAACAGAAAACCACCATTTAACGTAGGGAAATAGTCAAAGAAGAAAGCTTTCTGAGATGAGTGGTATATCAGGGGCTATGATTTTCAGCATCTTATCTCCTAAAAATGAAAGGATATGAAAACTCAGAATGAATAAGCTTTGACTTAGTGGGACAATGCTGGTTCTTTCATTTTTATTTTGTGGCTTATAATGCTTTGTGAAACATCTGTACTGTTTTTACAAAAAAAAAAAAAAGTTTTTCATTTTAAAGATATTCTTTTTTTTAGTATGTAAGAATTTGTTTTTATGTTTATTATATTTGTTTTAAATCACTAAATTAATATATTCATGCATGTCAGCGTGAATCTGTTCCTCTCTTGATTTCAGTATCTACTGAACTTTGTTCTGTGGAAAAATTTAAAGTTCTATTTTTAGGAAGAAAAATAAATAATAAAATTAACAATGTCAGCGATGCTCTTCTTCTAGCTACACTAGACACAACTTTCCCCTCAAGACAGATTCAAATATTTACCTTTAGTCCCTAGATTTGGCATTACTGTACATCAAGGGAGTTATACTGCTGTACATTAAGGAGTATTTCTCTTAGTATTTGCTGTTTTGGTTGACCACAGTAATTAAATAAGAGCCACTGTGGTCTTTTGGGGAGATAGGAATCAGATTTTTAAAAAGCTTTTGAATACATGTGTATTTGATAATGTCCTGTATATAAATAATTCATGTACTTGGTTGAGTGCTTATGGTCTTTTGAGGAAATTTTGTCATCTTTTAATACTTCCTCATAGCCTGAAGGGGTGGAAGAGATGTGAGAGGAGATGAAAAAGGTGCATGAAAGAGATAAATTTATTCGTAGTTACACTAGTGACAAACAACCCCCCAAAAAGCCGTGAGTTATACTTTCGATTTTTTTTTTATTTTTTACTTCTTCTTGGGTACGTGAGGAGCTGATTAGGAAGGGATGTCTTTGACCAATCTCTGTTCCAGTGCGAAAGTTGTGCCTATTTTGTGTCACAAAAATTCTCATAGGAATCCTGGGAAAGAGCTTTTCATGCATCCACAGCTTATATGTACAGCATTCATCAGAACACAAAGGTAACTGGCTGTACTGTTAAAAGCAAAGGTACATTGGAAAACTGGTGTCAGTACTAGGTCTGTCTGCTGCGATTGCTGTTTATATCCAGGATCATGCTTCTCGTGCCTCTTCGAACTACAGAAGTCTCTGCAGTAGATGTAGCTTTAAAACTGTGCTCTTTCAGAAGTTCAGTACCTTTTAATTTTTCTGTCTTTCAGTCTTTCTTCTCTTTGTAGTCATATTTGAAAAAGGTGACTTTAACAAAAGCAAGATTTACCAAAATGAGAGAGTGGATTTAAAATAAATGGTTCCTTCAAGACTGTTACGTCGTTATTGTTTTGTTACTCACACTGGATCCTGCATTCTCAAGTCCGCTGTTTTACAGAGGAGAGGAAAGTGGGACTTGCAGCTTTTTGAAAGTAGGCCTCTAGCTAATAACTTTAGTAATCAATTTTCTCCAGTTATCTGCATTTATATCGCAGTCTTAGTTAACCATTTTATCTAAAACATGCACTGCTGCAAGTGCAATTCCTTTTAAAAACTATTTTTCAAAGGCTCCATCAGTTCAGCCCTTCACAGGTTACTTGAATCTTCTAGTTTGTCAGATCTCTCACTAGAATTCCGTGAAGAATTTTTTTCTGGTATAAGACAAGAATTATGAGTGTCTATCCTGACTTTCTCACAAAATGCAGTAATATCCTTGATTTTGGAATTTTCAGTGCAGTAGGTACAGTAAACAGAGCACAAAATGATCATCGTGTAGAACCTTTGTGCATCTTGTTTTTGACCTTTACATGTCTATGGAATCACAGGGGTTGGAAGGGACCTCTGGAGATCACCTAGTCCAACCCCCCTGCCAGAGCAGGGTCACCTACAGCAGGTTGCACAGGACGGTGTCCAGGCAGGTTTTGAATGTCTCCAGAGTTGGAGACTCCACCACCTCTCTGGGCAGTCTGTTCCAGTGCTCTGCCACCCTCAAAGTAAAGAAGTTCCTCCTCATGTTTAGATGGAACTTCCTATGTTCAAGTTTGTGCCCATTACCTCTTGTCCTGTCACTGGGCACCACTGAAAAGAGACTGGTCCCATCCTCCCCACACCCTCCTTTTACCCTTTAAGTATTTGTAAGCATTGATGAGATCCCTTTTCCGTCTTCTCCAGACTAAAAAGACCCAAGTCTCACAGCCTTTCCTCATAAGAAAGATGTTCCAGTCCCCTCTGATCTAGCAGCCAGCTTGCAGTAAACTTAGTCGGTTGTGATAGTAAAGCCTTACTGAAAGAGGCTGAAATGGTTTGTGTTAAATTTTATGCATACTGGAACTCCACCCAGTTGTTCCTGATGTAGACAGGCTGTTTCTGCAGTAGAAGGCTGTAAAGACAGGTTTCTAGTGAAAGTGGTGGGTCACCCTTTTCTGTTTTATCTTTAAATATTACTGAGATACTCCATTAATTCCAGCTGTTAAGTTTATTGTGTGGGAAGTGTAATTTTTTTTTTGTACGTAGAGTAACTGGGGGAGGGAAAGAGGGTTTAATTTGTGATTAAAGAGACAACATAATTATATGCTTTATTATGATCAGTTTTTACACAGAAATGCGAACGACTAGGGACCTCTACTGACTTGTAAACAAAATCATTGTATTTGGGTATTTCACAGAATTTGTTAAAAGCTAATTTTATTTTTTTAATTTTTTTTTTAAGGAACTTCATGTTGGTGTTGTTTATGCCAGAACATAGTAAGCAAGGCAAATTAACTCCATCCTCGTGTAAACTTTTAATTGGCCAGCATGATGCAACTGAATATGAATTCCAGGTGGCTTTGGAAATGAAGGAGAACTGAGCTGAACGTGATGACGGCCTGGTCTATGGTAGGGAAGCTGAAAATGGAGAAGAGGCACTCCAGAGAAGACAGAAATGTGGAGCAAGATGCTGGGGAATGCAGTGCTGAATCTGAGGAATGGACGAGCTCAGAAAGTGAACCTGAGCAACCATACTTCAGAAGCA
The DNA here is from genome assembly GCA_013397275.1 of Burhinus bistriatus. NCBI lineage: Eukaryota > Metazoa > Chordata > Aves > Charadriiformes > Burhinidae > Burhinus > Burhinus bistriatus. The sequence continues at coordinate 303,786 of VYXH01003211.1, read as the reverse complement.
CCTGTAGTAATATTCAGTGGAGAGAAAAGGAGGTTTCCACTAAACCACATCGGCCACTCTGTCGGTCCCCTTGTTTGGATCGCCCAAGTTTTTCACAGAGCAGTATCACACAAGACTTGAAGCTAGACGAATGCAAAACAAATTTGGACAAGGAATACCAAGCTAAAATGGATTTTGCTTTAAAGCTTGGGTATGCAGGAGAGCAGATCCAGGCTGTACTGAATAAATTGGGAGCAGATGCGCTCATCAATGATGTTCTGGCAGAGCTTGTGAGACTTGGCAACAAAAGTGAATCAGAGGGACAAAGCAGTGCCAGCAGTACCACGAGTACTCTGGTGCCAAGAGGCCCTTGCCCAAAGGAAATAGCAAGCCCTGAATTGTCACTTGAAGATGAAGTTGTGGATAACAGTGATAACTTGAGGCCAATTGTCATTGATGGAAGCAATGTGGCTATGAGGTGGGTCTCCCTGTCACAACATTTGGAAAGAATAAAGCACTAAAATATTTATGAGAAAAATCAATGTTGATGGCAAAGTAATTTTAAGTCATGTAGTATATTTACACTGATAATACATCTTTTTTATGGACTCTTTAGTCCAGGCTTTTAATTACGCTGTTACTCCTTTATATGTAATCTGTATTCCAATTCCCCTCCGCCCCTTTTCAAACCAAGTTGTCCCCTCAAACCTTTTGTTCTAGCAATCTAGCTGTAGTGTGCTTTTGTGTGGATGGGTTTAATTTTTTGAAGTCCTTGAACAATGCTGAAAATTATTTTTCTTCAATCTCCAGAGGCAACCAAATAGAGGAGGAAAATCTGGTCCTTTCTAAAATGACATGCAGTGTATACTGATGGTATGCAGTGGACTTCAGGGTATTTGAGCTCCTGCTGATCAAGCCTGCTCAGAATTCAAAGCAATTTAGCTGTGTCAGTACAGGGACACGCATGAACTAAACGTGCTGACTCATGCAGCTATGGCGCTTGTAATTTCAGGTGTGTGTACACACGTGGACTTGGCTGCTTGGGTCAACACTTGAGATATCTGTCCCATGCCACCTTAGAGCATGTCTGTAGAGTGCACAGTTCAGCTAGCCAATGATTTGTGTATCATTGAGAAAGTATGACTTTCTATGAGGGAGTTCTTTTCACAGTCTGTTTAGTGATCAATGGGTGGTCTTTGTACAATAGATTTCCTGTAGTGTCAGCTTTCTGCTCTAAAAGAATTTGTGATCTGAATTTTTTTTTTTCCAATGTATTAAGAAAATTCAGATTTTTTTATAGGTTTATTGAGTACTCTGAGTTTTGAAATATATAACACCCCACCCCCCAATCCTGTAAGAATATTTTATATACAGGATTTTTCAATGCCAAGTTGTGGCTGCATCAGTCCAAAAAGATGTTTCTGTAAAGCAACATCACCAATATTGCATTTAATTTTTTTCTTTCCTTTTTTTCTGTGCCTGTTAAATTTGCAGTCTCTGGGCATATTCCTGAGCATAATATGGCAGCAAGTGGAGAAAACTGTGTGTGTGTACTCTTATTATTGCATAGCTTAAACTCATGCTCTATTTATAGAACCATAGAATGACAGAATATCTAAAGTTGGAAGGGACCCATAAGGATCATCAAGTGCAACTCCTAACAAAATGCATGTGCATCTGAAAATTTAAAAGGATATTAAATTCTGTAAAATCTGAAATGTACAAAAATCTGAAGAAAAATGCTTTAGCAGCATTGTGGCTTCTGTATTCATTAAGTTGCAAGGATTTGGATGACGCTGGTGATCCACAGATCTGGTTATACAGATGGCATTAGGTCTGTCTGCCTTTGGTCTGTTTCAGTGTTACTTTACCTAACAGTTTGAGCCCAGGAAGAGCATGCATCTTGCTAGGGTCCAGTAATCTGTGATGGTATTCTATAACATTGAAGTAAATATTTTAATGATAATCCATAGAATAATGCTAAAGACAATTTTAATAAGAAGCAAATCTCTTAATTATGCAGCGTTTACTCTACAGACTGAGAATATCTGAAAAGTGCAAGGGTTATACACTTCTCATGCTTAAAAACACTGCAGTTATTGATGATGCAAATGGAGGCCTTGCCTTTATGGTAAAATATATATGTTGTAACTGAAAGGTGGCCATATATGGAAAACGGAACCATTTCCATTTTCAGTATTGACATTTTCTTGAAGTAAACAGTTTTGGGGGATGCTACATACAAGTAACAGCTTGAAACAGGATGGTGCAGCAGCTGGATGCCACTTCGTGTACAGTCAAACGCCAGCTGCTTTAAGTAGTGGGAGGAGTTCCTAGCGTAATGTAGTGCCACAAAGCCTCTTGAATTACAGCCAACTGTGTGGACTGCCCACGCACTTCAGGGCTGCTATAGCAGAGCCCTCTCCTGTGTTTTCTGCCCAGCATGGCTACCTAGGCCCCTTGGGGGTTCTTCTGATCGGGAGTGTCATTGGTGCGCAGGGCCTCGCCTGCCCTTACAGCGTTCTGTAACCCTCCCTGACCTGGCTGCTCAACCACTTTCTCGTGGTGAGGATCTCACTCCTCACCATGGCATCACTGATGTGATTCAGTTAGCACCTTTTGCAATGGATGGCATGATTTGAAGAAATTAATTAATTTTATTCACAAGTTAATATAGAAGTCTTCAGAAATAATGACTGGTGGGTGGCAAACTAACTGGGCAGCATTACTCCCATCACAACTGATGAAAAAGTGCAGCTGTGTTGAGAAAGAGGGAAAAAAAAATTGAATTAATACACTTTGAAGAGTGTGCATCAAGGAGCATAGCATTGGCTTACTGGTCTACCCTTTTCCAATGCAATTTTGGAAGTAGTTCACCTTGCTAGCCAAACTGAAGTGTAACAAAGAGGGTTCCTTTTATTTGGTTGTGGGTTTTTTTGGTGTGGTGTTTGGTTTTGGGTTTTTTTTAGTAAAAAGGGCAGACCGATTGTTTCTTCTCAAGTAGTTACAATATTAATTGAAAAGAACCAGAACCCTTAGTTTTATTATTCAAATATATGGTGTAGCAGTAATGTATGTACTCTGTTTTTCAGACAAAGAAAATGTTGGCTTGAATCCAAATCGAAATTCAGCCATAATGCAAAGATCTGTGTCTCTCTCTTACCTGTGTAGACTACTAAGGATATTATAATTAAATGTTGTAGTCTTCTCTTACATATGTCCTTATTCAGGCATTCCTAAATTATTTCCTGAGAGGATTTAAAACCTGATTTTTTTAGTTCACTCTATGTTTAGCAAATCAAGATAGATGCTCCCATGAGGTAGACTGAATAAGATTCATAATAAAGATTCTGCTTGGTTTCTGTCAAACCTCTAAATAATTTCTTTTTTCCTTTGCAGAAACTTCTTAGGCCATTTAAAAAATGAAACCACTTTATCTGAATTGTGTGCTGTTTTAGAGACTCCTGTGTGTTTCAGAAAACAAATTTTTGGTGGGGGGCAGGGCTTAAATAACTTTGAGAGAGTTATTTCTTTCCCTTAAAGAGAAAGTCCAAATAAAAAATGCAGAACATTTAGATTAAAGAAACATATTTTTTTAATGTAGATGTCTAAAAGCACCTAGCACCCATGACAGCCAGCATTGTTAGTTCATTCCTTTTTTGTTATTGGTAACTTTTCATGGTACGCTGAATTTGTTGGAGAAAGTGGTATTTTTCATTAGCTCGGCTAATAAAATGAAAAAGCGGAAAAACTTCATGCTTGTTTTTGCTTTGGGGGTAGTGAAATTTCACCATTTCTATAGAGTTTTAACTAGCAGTGTTGCTGTAATCTGATGGCAGAATAGCTCTGGACAATTGTCTTTTTCCAATTATGTAAGCTGGTCTAAGAAACATTTACCTATCTTTACAGACTTTGTTTCCCTTATATCCTTAGACCACGGCAGCTTTAGAAGAAAAAAAACCAACAAAAGACAAAAAACCCCAAAACACCACAACAACAAAAACCAAAACCAAATGTAACTTTTGCCCTTGCTGTTTCTAAAACTTGCGTGTTTTTCAGCCATGGGAATAAAGAAGGATTTTCCTGTCGGGGAATTCAACTAGCTGTTGATTGGTTTCTGGAAAAAGGACATAAAGATATCACTGTGTTTGTACCTGCATGGAGAAAAGAACAGTCTCGACCTGATGCACCAATTACAGGTAACAGATCAAGATTTTCTTTTACCTCTTTTTTAAAAAGAAAAAAAAAAAGTATTGCATTAAGAAACAACCGTGACATCATTTCTGATGGGTATCACATACTGGGCTGTGGATGTAGAGAGGTGGGGGTCGATCTCTTCTCCCAGGTAACAAGTGATAGGATGAGAGGAAACAGCCTCAAGTTGCACCAGGGGAGGGTTAGATTGGATATTAGGAAAAATTACTTCACTGAAAGGGTTATCAAGCATTGGAACAGTCTGCCCAGGGAAGTGGTGGAATCACCATCCCTGGAGGTATTTCAAAGCTGGAGAGACGTGGTGCTGAGGGAACATGGTTTAGTGGTGGTTTTGGCAGTGTTAGGTTTATGGTTGGACTCGATGATCTTAAAGGTCTCTTCCAACCTAGGTGATTCTATGATTCTATGATGTGATGTTACACGATGAGTTTGCACTCAACCGTTCATTTGAAAACAAAACAATTTCACTGGTGAGGAAACACGCATTTAAGTATCTGCACCTGTAAACAATGCTGTTTTTTGTAACATTACTGGATCGTTTCAACACTTCGGAGAAGTAGTAGTTGTAATTTTCCCATTAGCAAACATTGTTAAACATATAGGAACTGATTCTTAGTTGCTGGGTGAATATAAAATAAGTGTCAGGCCAGGGACTCATTTAGTAGGATTATCTTGAACACTGAAGAGGCAGCATGTGTTTTGACTCATAGAAAGTGCTCATGTTTTGCTCTAGGCTAACAAGAAGGCTATCGTAATACTATAACAACTGAGTTCTTGATGGGTTCAGGAAGACTGAGTAAAGGTACATGGTTGTTTACAGAGGAGTGGAGTGGTTATTGAATATTTACCCAGTGCTTTGAAACCTCAGAAATAAAATGGCACTCTCATCTAGGTATTTTTTAATGATAATGGGGAGCATATATAAAAACGATTACAAAATATTTTGTCAGAAAAGAGGGCAAGAAGTTTCATATTTCAAAGGCTGCATTTCTTTCTTTTAAAAACTTTTTTAAAAGGTGCTCAAAAAAATTATTTTACAGATCAAGAAATCTTACGTAAATTGGAGAAAGAAAAAATTCTTGTTTTCACCCCATCTCGAAGAGTTCAGGGAAGAAGAGTAGTTTGCTATGATGATCGATTCATAGTAAAGCTTGCTTTTGACTCAGATGGCATCATTGTATCAAATGACAACTATCGGGATCTTCAAAATGAAAAACCAGAATGGAAGAAGTTCATAGAGGAGCGTCTGCTAATGTATTCTTTTGTGAATGACAAGTATGCTTTTTTCTTCAAAAGTAAGGGAATTTGCTAATTCAGAATCCTCAGTAAAAACTGAAATTCACATTTAATTTCTTTCCCCGTAGATTTATGCCTCCTGATGATCCTTTAGGACGCCATGGTCCAAGCCTTGAAAATTTCTTAAGGAAACGGCCAGTTATTCCTGAGCATAAGAAACAACCGTGTCCTTATGGTAAGTGCCTAAGTCAGATTGATTTATTGTATTCAAAGGCAGGTGAAGCAAGCAATTAATTAACATCTTGTCATTACTGGGGGGGGTGGGGGGGGAGCCATTTTTTTTGTTGCCATCCAAGCACTATATCCTTTTTTATACCCTTCATACACATACTAATAAAAACAATGTAGCAGAAACCTAAGGATTACCAGATATGCCTTGTGGATAACACAGCTTTTTGCTATTTTCTTCTGGTTTGTCTTCAAGGAAGGAGATTCCTAACTATACAAACTGTGTTAGAGCTATTTTGTTTTATATAGGATTGAGTCTGTTGTCAGTATTGCAGTCGTGAGCCGGTAGGAAGAAAAGTGATGTGTCTTGCCCTTCATGCAGTGATATATGAGGATACAGGTAGCAAAGTCTGTGACTGCCTGTATATACAGTATGGATAATTATTCTTTAGGGGTTAATGTAGAAACATTACTATTGAGAAGTAGTAAAAGATATAAAGAAAAAAGATAGTAGCTGGTGGTATTGATTAGTTTTTGGTTTATTTAATGTGAAAACGCTTTTCTTCCAGGTAAAAAGTGCACCTATGGGCACAAATGTAAATATTACCACCCAGAACGGGCAAACCAGCCTCAAAGGTCAGTAGCGGATGAGCTTCGAATAAGTGCCAAATTATCTGCTGTGAAAACTATGAGTGAGGGAGCCTTGGCCAAATGTGGCACAGGGCCATCCAGCTCCAAAGGAGAGATCAGTTCTGAAGTGAAACGCATTGCCCCAAAACGTCAGTCAGATCCAAGCATTAGATCAGTAGCTGTGGAGCCTGAGGAAAAGTTATCAGTAGCCCGGAAGTCTGAGGCCAGCTCTGTCCCGTCTCTGGTTTCTGCATTAAGTGTACCAACGCTCCCTCCACCAAAAAGCCATGCAGCTGGTGCATTAAATACTCGTTCTGCAAGCAGTCCGGTGCCAGGTTCCTCACAGTTCATGCATCAGAAATCCTCACTGGAACATATGTCCAGTGTGCAATATCCTCCTATACTAGTCACCAATAGCCATGGCGCCTCAGTTAGTTATACTGACCAGTATCCCAAATATGAATCACTGGGGGACCATGGCTATTATTCCTTACTCAGTGATTTCTCCAACTTGAGCATTAGTAGTATCCGAAACACAGATTATTACGGGGCGGATATGGACCAGGGGATGTATTCTAGAAACTCAAGCCCCTGTCCTGACAATTGCTTAAGCCATACAAGTAATGATTCTTATTCCTCTTACAATGACTTGTATCTGGGTGTAGCAGATGCCAGTCCAGAAGACAATGTGAAGATCCACAGACTGCCATCGCAAAATCGTGTTCAGCCTTTTTCCCATGGTTACCATGAAGCCTTAAATAGAGTTCAGAGTTACGGAACTGAAGAGCCTAAGCAATCCCTTCGCAAACAGTCAGTTTCCCACTTAGGCCTACATGCCCAGCATCCAGTTGTTGGAGCACGGTCCAGTTGTCCAGGAGAATACCCTGTGCCTCAAAATGTTCATCCATCAACTGCACAACCAAGCCGTGCCTTGGTCATGACAAGAATGGACAGTATTTCTGACTCACGGCTTTATGAAAGTAACCCTACAAGGCAGAGAAGACCACCTCTCTGTCGAGAGCAGCATGCTAGTTGGGATCCATTACCATGCGCGTCAGACTCTTACACTTATCACTCGTATCCATTGAGTAACAGCCTCATGCAGCCATGTTACGAGCCTGTAATGGTAAGAAGCATGCCTGAGAAGATGGAGCAACTCTGGAGGAATCCCTGGATTGGGATATGTGGTGAGCCACGGGAACCACATATCATCCCGGAACATCAGTATCAAACCTACAAGAACCTCTGCAATATTTTCCCTCCAAGCATTGTCCTCTCTGTGATGGAAAAGAATCCCCACATGACAGATGCACAACAGCTGGCAGCTATGATTGTTGCCAAATTAAGAACAGGGCGTTAAAGCATTACAGCCTCTTTTGGATAAATGAAACTATACAGCATAAAGAACCTGGAAGAAAACTTACATGAAGAAGGAAGGGCCCAATCTATTGTAAATATTTTCTACTAAAATAGTATAAAATTCTGTACAAAGTAGCAATCATATATATATATATGCTGAGGCACAATATAAGAGTTGATTGTATTGTAAATTTTAAGATTTTAAATATAGGGATTTTTAATAGTATTTTATAGGAAATGCATACCTTGCTGCATGGATAGCTCATTAAGAACTACAATGTCAAGTTCAGTGTCTCAAAGCTGTTACTACAAAATTATTGTTAGCAATTATATTGCATGTATTAGTGTACACATTCAATTTGCTTATAAATACCTAATTGGCCTTTAAAAGTAAGCTCTATACACACCCAGATGACTTAGGGTTTCAGCTTTGTCATTTGACACTGCGTACTGGCATATTAAATATTGAAGAAAAAGTAAATGACAAAATTTAAATAATTTGTAAAAGAAAAAACTAATTTCAGCTTTTGAACGTCAATATTGTTGTTGGTACTTGAATTTCAAAATGGTTCCCCAGGAGTTTGGGTGTCTCTTACATTGTCCAATATGTTGGCTCAATCCAACAGAAGCCAAATACTTTATAAAATTAGGACCAAAACATTAGGGAGTGCCAAGGTGTGAGCGCCATTCAGTAAACTAAAAGAAGGTTAACTGTAGCTTCTCTCTTCAAAATCGCCTCTCAAGGGCGTGGTAAGCAGCTGCTGGCCCAGATGAGGAGACAAGCTGAAAGTAAATTGTCAGTTCCATGTAAATGGCACTACTCAGCCTGAAGCAGCGGAAACTGGATGTTACCATGAAGTTCATCAGCAACCGCAGCCCTTCCTCTGGGGGCAAGGATGGTGTTTGAGTGAGCCTAACGTTTGGGATGGCTGTACAAGATCAGCTTGAGAAGGGGGTTGCAAGAGGGGGAAGGCTGCTTCTTGAAAAGAGATGCTACAGTTTGGGCTTGTGGCAAAGCTGGCCTGGTTTTTGCTCTTCGGATCCACGCAAAGGTGTGCATTTGCCTTGTGAAGGCTTTTAGAGTTCCTGTTTCAACAGGTGAGATAATTTTGTGTGGCATTGTTTGCGCAACTGGTATCTTGCTCAGGGTGGGAACCTTTGTAGCTAAATGTCTCCAAAAGAGGCGTTTATTGTTTTTTAAGCTGCACTGACTGGACGCCCTTTTTTGAATCCATTGTATATTTCAACATTTCGAACCATTACTAACTCGATACGTCTCGAGCTAGGACTTGTTGACTTCTACTGTAGTTTTTTTCATGAAAGTTGAGAAGGCCTGGTTTATGGCCTTTTGTTTCTTCATGAGAAGGTGTGACACTGCCTAAATGTTTCTTACTGTGAAACACACGGAACGTGAGGCTGCAGTCAGGGTTGTTTCTGGTGTTTTGATAATGGCTTGCATGCTGCTTTCTAGTTATCTGTTTGTCGAGGAACAAAGTTACATAATTTCTTCCACTTGTGTTACTGTAATGGTTGGTTTGATTCAAAATACCTTGTGGGCTCGTTATCATGTGCAAAATATGTTCCTGTCATATACAAAACCCAAACAAACCACAATTACAGGTGCAACTACAGTTAATTTACTCATATTTGATAACCATATCATTTAACACAGGCTAAATCTTCATGTGTTGGTACAGGTAACATATATAACGACTGTGTCATTATATATTTAAAATGAGTTAACTTGAAGTTGAGCCTGTATTTACACTTGATGTTTAAAAATAACTTAAGTTTTAATTAGTTGGTTATCATCTCTGTTAATGGGAAAAAATAAATCTTCACACATTTATAGTAGTTGGGGAAAACAGATTTAACTCTTGATCAGTTTTCAAACACATTTCTTAGTAACCAGCATTTTATATCTTTAATTTGCAATTAATTCTTATTCTCTTCTCTTGCATGGTATAAGCAGCTGAGAGCAATGCCTCAAATAACCAGAAATGACCTTTTGTTTGTTGATACAAATTGTATCTCTTTTTCTTGATTGTATAAAAACTGTGTATAAAAAAATAAATAAATCTCTAGATTAACTTCAGTATTACATTTTCACCACAATGTTTGTGACACCATGTGTCACAGGGAAGTAGCCCATGAGTAATTATGGATTTTTTTTATTTAAAATGGGCACTTGTAGTTTATAGACAAACAAGGACAACTTTTCAGAACCAGTTTATTATGTGCACAGATACTGTGTGTACACCTCGAAGCATTACATAGTTATCTTCACTCTATTTATTAAGCAGATACATTCTTGCACTAAACTTTATGTAAAAAAGTTGCTGTTAACTCATCTGCATGTGTTTAAAATGTAACAATATAATTGCTATAGACCCTCCTTTATTCTTGATGGATTAATTTATAAATTATTTAGATATAAAATGAAGTTTATTGTGCACTCATGTTTTCCATCTTGCATGGAATTAAATACTTGTATGTAGAAAAATGTTTGTTCCCTTTTTCTCCAATTATAAAGATAAGCTATTTTACGAGAGGTTTAGTAGGTGTTTTTGATGTTTTCTAATGTGGAAAACTGAGCAGAAATTTCTGTGTGAAGTGTTGGGTGGTTTATGGAGATACTCATTTTTGTAGGATTTGTCTAGTCATTTTAATTTTCACTAACTTTTGTCTTACTGATAGAATAATTCCTTTTTGAACATTGGGAATGCAATGCCAATACAAACCCAGCATACTATTTCCCTAAGGCACTTTAAAGGCAAATTGTCTTTTCCTAAGAAGCTATTAGCACCTATCACGCACAGCGTTACAGAATGGGCAGTGGAGCCTTGTGGAAATAATTTGCAAGTTTTGTGCTTGCTTAGTCCTCCTTACAGGTAATGAAACTTTTGTATCTGATGTAGTCTTTCCTAATCAACTACTTTAAGTGACAATTCAGTCATCCACATCTGTTTTCAGATATGTTTACAAGCCAATTCAAAACACAGACACATGAATTTATCTTCAGCGCATAAGCTTAGATTTCTTCTTACATGGAAGAGTTGATCTTACTAACACCTGATCATAACTGTCTATATTGTAAATATAAGACTTTGTATAAATGCTCTTTTTGAGAGCATAGTATTTAAATGTTTTTAAAACTGTAAGAGAACAGTTCTAGAAACTATATTTTAATAAAATCCATGAAATAACAATTCTAGATGAGAAAAAAAGTGGAAAGGTAAAATCCTGGCCTCCTGCGATCAGCAAGAGTTAAGCAGCAGACTTTAGTGCTTTACTGGGGCCAGAGTGTTCTCTGGGAGTTCTGATTTACTGATCTTTCATCTTTAGCTGTATTACTTTCACATAATTTGTCACTTAAAAGTGTATAACTTTAAATTCATGAATCAAAAATCAAATGCTTTATGAGATGTCTAAGTTATTTGGTTTTGTTTTTTTTTTTTTTTAAGAATTACATGTCAGTAATATATTAAATTGTACATACAGATGATTTCACTACTGTCAGTCCTGTTGTTGTTGTATTGAGCTGCAGTAGTTGGCTTTATTCATTTGTAGAATTAAACATTACTGTTTAATTGTTGTAAAATTTTATAAATCTCTTTGGGTTTTTTTGGTTGACCCAAATATAATGTAAGTCTTAATGACAAAATGAGTGAAAATGGATGTTAAACCAGTATGTGGTATTCGTGAATCTCTGTAGTAATAAGCGTGCGCTGCTGTAGTTGCTGCTGCATGCAATTCACTCACTAGCATGAGTCTGTTCAGCTTCTGTAAAAATGCTTTAACTGTAAACTTAAAAATAGAAGATGTGGATAGGATCCTCGTTAAAAAACCAAAATCAAACCATCTATCTAGGCGACTTCCCCCCTACATACTTTTTGATGCCAGTTTGCCTCAAGTTGTGAATTTTGACATTTTGATATTCTTAGAACACGTAAAGAATCTGTCCAAATAATTCAGTTAAAAAATTCTTGGTGACATGCATGTATACCTGTGATGTATACCAAACCACAAAGAGGAACATCTCAAGCAACGTATTTTGCCTACAGTAATTTTTAAGACTCCATGCTAGAGAGCAGGAGTGTGCATCATTTCTGTGAGACTTCGCTCCCCAGAGTTGAAATATTACTTTAGCTTGACTTGCCAAAAGTTCACCTGAAGCATTGGTACTACAGGACTCAGAGTAGTCAGATCATTAGATCTGTCACTGTTATTTCTATGGTGAGTGTTCGGCTTTAATACTCCTCTTATCTACCCATAGCTTGTCTGTGTGACAGAGCCCTTATCAACTGTATTTCTTGCAATATTTCAACTGGAAAAATCCAAGTGCACCGTCACTTAAATCATTCTCATGCTGGTGTTTGGTTAGCCTTTGAAGAGCCATTATACAATATCTATGATTTTGGTCTGTGGTATTTAAAGTTTGTAAATGTATTAAAAGAATTGAGAGAAAAATCTAAAAGAAATATAGGCTATTACCTGTTCCTCCCCCCCGTCCCCCTGCTCTGTGTAAAAGGTTTGCACAATTATTTAATAATATGAAACATGTTATACTTTATATATATAAAAAATTGCTTATTTAATAAAACTGAGAGCCATTGGATTATTTGTTTCTAGCTTTTGATTTTGTAACCCTCTTTAGGCAAGAGCCCCAAAAAGCTGTTTTGTCCAAAACAACTGTTGTAGCCTGTCCAAATTATTTCTCAATATTTTTAGCTGATTTACTGAAAAATACCCAGATTCTGAAATCATACATAATGCTCAGATTTTCCATCTGTGCTTAAATCTGTGAAGAACAGAACAAGAGTTTTACTTCTCTTTAAAAAGCAGAGGAAAAAGTACTATTTAGGTCCTGCTGTCTTGTCAGAATAACATCCTTTGTCAATCTCTGTATTACACAAATTTTGCTATTTAAACACTTCATCATTTCCCATACTATGGGAGAGGCCACACAATGTCATTTATTACCACTGCTTTGAGTTAAATTGCTTTAACTTTTTTTGGGGGAGTAAAGCGAATGAAAGGAAAATGATACACAGAGATCATCTCTATCTGGATTTGCCTGAACTTCTCACCGTGTTTGCTCTCACACTGGCCAGGAACCAGGTGATTCACAAGACAGCCCAAACCCAATCACACCCAACACGACACCTCTATTACAAAGCTGCTTTTTCCTAGTCCCAGGCTGTTTACGCTTAATTTACATCCTCAAGTACACCACTCCTGAAAACAAGTTTTCTCCCCAAAACTGTAACCCCTGGGTAGAGCTAAAGTCCTTGTCAGAGTAGCTGCCTTTGGGAATGAGAAGACAGAATATTAAAGACTTGAATAGCCAGGAAGAAATTATCCTAATGAGGTTCCACTACTCTGTCCAATTACTTACACTGGCAAGAAATTCAGAAAGTGACAAAAGCCAAAAGGGGTCACAGGCCACAAAAGCAGGGGCTGCAGGCCTTAACATCCCCAGCAATTCCTACTTGCAGATTTATCCCATATATTCCCAGCTTCTATCTCCAATCCTTTCTATAACATCCCTTTGGAATGTTTTTTTCAGACAGTAAAGATCTGTCTGGAGAGATTAATTTACAGGGAGAAAGCAGTCTCAGGAAGTCCTGCCCAATGCAAAGGAGAAATCAAGTAATTTAGGAACACATCAACATTGCCTTTCCTATCCCCACTCAGGATACGCTTCTAGCAAAGTAATTCACATGTTGGAAACAAATTTTACCAAGTAAACTTTTACTAAAGGGGAAAAAAATTATACATAGCACAGTATTCTGCCAGCATCACCCTTTCCTTTTTGAACTGTTATGTTTGCATTGACAGACCTCAGGAGTACCAAATACAGTAACTGTTTACTTCCTTGCCTTTTAAGTCATTTGAACTGGCTGGCTTTAAATGTTAAGATGATCTATGCATTTATTATGTATTCTTCACAGTGACATTGTTATTTCCCAGGTACTTGGGAAAGTAGCTACAAAGTTGTTCCTCCTGTGTGTTAATAGACCAAACAAACACCGAGTTTCATAATCCTGAACAGAGCAGTACATAAGCGTCTAGGTTTTACACTTCTGTTTAGTACAAGCCCCTCTTTAAATATCTGTTTAAAAATCTAAACATTTATGTTTCTCTCCAGCCATTCCCAATTTCTTTATTTTTCCTTTGTTTCAAGCCTGCTCCCCTCTTCCACCCCCAGTAACACTTTGTTTAAAATTCATGCCATTACTATGGCTTCTCCTCAAGTCTTGGTATTCTTTTTTTAAAGCATCTAGCAGTTTTGTGCTTTTCCACAAGTCACCCACTGCAATCCACAAGGCACTGCATTTAACTATTTTATTTGACTCTGCAATTAGAGCAAAGACCAGAATGTTTATGCCGTAATTCACTAGCTGGGGTAATGGCAGATACACAGGGCAGTAACTACAGCTGACGAAGAAACTGTAGTGGCACGTGATTTTAGCAAGTAAACCTTTACCAAAGGGGAAAAACGTTACACACAGCACAGCATTTGCCAGCATCACACTTTCCTTTTTGAACTGTTACGCTTGTTTGCACTGACAGACCTCAGAAGTACCACAGACAATAATTTAAGTAATTTCATACTTACCAAATACAGTAATAAAAGAACAAATCCTCTTCACTCCAAATTTCCTAAATAAGCTTGAGGAACTGCTGGGTAAAAGGAGACGTTTCTAAATATACTAGAAAGGGGAAGGGCTCACATGAAAAATCCCTCCTAACAGAAAGAGAAGTTTGTTTTCTTCTGCATTAGTGCGGCTTGGTTTTAGAGAAGGAAATGTACAACCTATCTCCATTATAAACAACTTTTGGCTGTCTGGTAAAGACATCCTGCAGCAGAGCAGGATGACAAAAAATCAGAACAAAGAAATAATACTTCCATTACGGACATGCAGCTAAGCCTTTGCTTGAGAGCCAGCCCAAAGCATCCATGAGGCTGCTGTTCTAAATTTGCAATTCAGTCCTCTCCAATGCACTGCTAATTTGTATGTCCCTTTTTGTGTCTCCTTCTACAGAACGTGAGCACACAATGCCAGCAGTAGCTCTAAAAAACTAAAAAGATTCCATTTCAGAGTGCTGTGTGGACGTGGTCCTGTTTCTGTTTAGTTTGTTTATTAGACTGACTCAGAGAAAGGCTCTGTCCTACCCTCTAGCAGATACTCTCCAACAAATTCTTACTGAGGAGTCCTGCAATAAATATGTGCTTAAACTCCTATTTTTTGACAGGTAATTGCAGAAGCCTCCAAGTCCCAAGAACCTTTAATACAGGTAAAGAAAACTGAATTTAGGAAAAACTAGCTGGAAGTCCTTTTTCTCCACAACTTTCCAACAAGGTACTCAAGTCCATCTCTGCAGTAAGCACACTAGCTCTCAGCAAAGACCACAGTGTTACTTATCAACCTCAGCAACATCACGAATAGAAATAACATCAAGCAGAAAACTTCAATTAAAGAGAGGCAGTAGTGGCCTCAAGCTATCACTTGAAAAAAAGGGCAAGAAAAATTTTTTTCAAAGATATTTATGCACTACAGTGCATTCAGGCATGCTGTAACTAGGCTTGATCCCTGAAGCTTCATGTGAAATCCTAGCTAGATGGAAATGGCAGCACCATTTTATCCTTGCAAAATCATGCAAACTCATACAACACAATATTAGCATCACTGAAATAGGAAGGGCTCAATAGCCTGGCCAACGAGGACCAGGAGACACTTTCCAGAATACCTGAGTGAAAAAGGAAAAACACGATCCAGAAAGAAGGTTTGCCTTTAGTGGGTTGTATTTATTAACCATGAAAAAAATGAAGGAACACTGAGAGATTCCAAAATACCCTAACTGTATTTGGCAAACATCAACTACAGCTGAAAGTTCATGACAGTGGTTAAGCAAGACAATCGTTACTACACATGGAAAACACACCACCTTTATAAAATACTGACTTTACATGGCAAAAATCAGTAAATCTTCAAGAAAAAAAATTATCCTGCAGTGGCTATTTCCCCACCACTATTACTAGTTCTTCCATGCCACTTATCTTGTGCAATGCCGAAAGCCGCAGAACACTCTGCTGTCTTAGAAAAGCTGAAGGCCACTTTTTATTTTATGGAAGTCATTCTGGGTCCATAACAATCCTCCTGTCCCAGGAATATTCAATTCTGCAGAGCTGTGAGAGGAAGAGAAATAAAGCACATAAGCACCGAGCTGGCTTAGAAGTTCACATCACCAAAGTAATTTTGATAGCACTTTAAACTTGTTAAGTTTTATCTCCAAAACAAAATGTTACTTCTCATTTTTAGCTCTGAACATTGAGCCGATAGAAAGTGCTTAGTTTTTCCTCAGTTCGGTCAAGAGAGGCAACAGTCCTGAGGTGCCAAAGGTACCAAAGCACGAACCAAAGGAAAGGTTACCAGTTACGAACAACTGGGAGGGAGACACGACTGCAGAAATAACCGCACAATTATCAGCTGAACCTCATGTCTCCCTTGCAGGTAGGAATAGGAGCTAATGAGGCCAAATGCTGACACAGCGAGTAGTTGACATGCAAACAGTCTGTCACAAGTTACAAACGTCACAATGCCTATAGATCCTGCACATGGAAACTAGCCAGTCCTATGGCTTTACATAGGCGTCACAGAAACTAGTGCATTTACAGAGACTTTAAAGGAAGTTGTTGTTTGGTGACGCCTACAGCATGCTAAGTAATTTCTAATTTTAGAAGGTGGCTCACTCAAACAGGCGTAAAATCCCTTTTCATTGTGGAAGTTACCCAGTTAGGGCTGAGCCCCAGGAGATCCCCCAAACAATGACCCATTTACACGACTCGCTAACACAGCGTACAAAGGAACCAGTAAGATTTTATACAGTGTTCCCAGACACAAGGCAAACACAAGGCTCAAAGAACAGTTGGAGGACAAACGTAAACCTTTCCCTACCCAAAGTTTTACTACATGAAGGAACTCAAATCACTACCATGTCGTTAAGTGGGTCAGATAAGGGTTTGCTTTATCATTTTTATTCATTATATGAGAATGGTGAAGGTGAAAGCTAAGTTTTATCAATAAAACAAATCTTTAAAGGATCCACTTGAAACCTAGTATCTGACATCGTGAAGGAGAAAAAGGGAAAATCTGGTTGTCTTGTGCAAGTTTGTCACTTTCTCTATTCCTTATGCCCAAGGAGAGCTCATGCACTCCTAGCTACAACCCAGCATCCTCCAGGATAAGAACATACTCCCTGCCTACTCACTGTCTTTACCCTTCAGCACATATTAACCATCCCTCTCACCTACCTACTAATGCATCTCATCCTTAGGACAAAATAATCCAGTCATTATCCATTAAATGACGAATCCCATTTTTGAAATGTCAGCGCAACCGCTTGATGCAATCCCTAAAGCAACTGCCTGTCCACAACTCCCCCCTCAGAAAACTCTCCAAGTGGTCATTATTTGCCAAATTTGCCCCTGCTGTCAGGTAATACTGACACAGGGAGTAAACAAAGAGCACATATGCTTATCACAAAACCCAAAACGTCTGCCTGAGGATGACAGCAGCTATTCAAAGCTTCAGAGGTTGCCACAGCAACACTAAACACAAACTTTGACAACACACACACACAGCATACACCAGAAAACCCACCAAAGAACATAATCTTTTGGGACCAGGGAGGAAGGAACTGCAAGCTTTTCCAAAGCATCCAAGCTTCATGGGAACTTATGCCTCACGTTAAAGCAAACCCAAAACCCTCTGAAGACAAAAAATAATTTCTGCAAACAAGACTGAAATGTTTTATTTATACAGCAACTTCAAGCTACACACCGAAAAACTCAAAAGCCTTTTCCAGATGTTCAGTACTGGAATAACTGGCTATATAGCAGAGGCTGCTGCTCAGAGCTCCTCGGAGACAGATAATTTCTCCTTTAAGGTCAAAACACCTCTGAGACACTCCCTGGTCAGACCAAACACTGCCAGAGGCCTCGCAGACAGAGCCAACACAGAAACATCACAGCCATCACACTCAGTGTAATGACGGCCTTCCTCTGGCTGTTGGAAACTATCCTGAATTCAGCCTGCTAATGGGATCATTTTTCCTCCCTTGTGATGTACACTCCTCATCATTCATGAGTTCCCAGACCTGCTGGCATTCCCAGGACGGGGACTCAGGAGACAGACACTGACATCATTCTCTGCCTTAACTCTACTGCATGAAGGTTGCCAAGAGCAAGCTCGTCAGAGCAGATCAACTGCTTTTCAGGAGGGATGAAGCTAGAGTACCACCAAGCAGAGTAACAGCACTTTATTACTTGGGATTCAAGGCAGAAAGTACCTTTTCCATAATCAGTGCGACTTTGTCCCTCAGCCACTTGCTTGCCACTAGTTTTTTCCAACAGTATATCTGCAAAGGCAGCTAAATACATGACAATGGAGTACAGCCTCAAAATTCACTGGATTCAGCTCTTTTTGAACTATTTTGCTTCTGTGAGATTCAGGCCATTCTCATTTGGAAACGGCGTGCTTGTCTTTGGGGAGATCTGATGACAAACCAGAGAAACGATGTGTAAAGGGTTCCACAAGAGGCCAAACTGTGTGATAAGGGGCGGGCATAAAAACAGCAGCAGGGAAAGAACAGAAAATGACTTATCAAGCAACCTTGTGGGGGAAAACTTTGTGCATAGCTAGGCTCTTGCTTTCAGCACAGAAAAGGCACATTCTGTAATTTTCTGATCCTCCAGAAACAAAAGCAGAACAAGAAGTGAAACACAGGAACTGAGATGGGCTCTTGATTGTCTCTCAAGATTGAGTTCATCTTTAAAAGGGAAGGGAGGTTGTCAGCCAAAACCTGTTTTCCCTGGTATGTAATCAAGTTTTGCTACAGATTCATAAGAGCTATTAAGTAAGAAGCACAGACCTCAAACAAGGCAGGCAGAATTCGGGCAGATGTTGAACACCACAGATTAAACAATTAAGATCACTAAGCGCTCCATTCTCATCTGTGGACCTGGTGAATTAGGGCTGCAGCAAGAGGTTCTGCTTCTGTTACATGACCTGTCTCAAAGCCCTTTTTCCAAATTTATATCAAACTCCATGCTCCAGGAAACCCTTTCTGCAGTTCATTACCCTCTGCGGAGCCAGAGAGAAAGACAAAGATGGCCACGGCTTTTAGAAAGGATGTGTCCCACTGCCTACGCTGCAGATGCTTTTCCCAAGCATCTTATGGATATTTCCAAAGGAAAACATCAAATTTTCGCAATCTCTCATACCATACTGCGGTACCACTACAGTGAGCCTGGCAGAACAGCCCTCTGCAGGTAGAGAAGCTGAAGGGCAGTACCAAAGAAGAAGTAAATAGCAAACATCCCTTCTGGAACAGCCCATACAAACCCCTTTTGAAGGAGAAGCAGAAAACCCATGTAACTGCAAGACAGTGGACAAAGTTTCTACACAGGAGAATACATGAAAAGTAGGCAAGAAAATCTGCTCCCTTCTGCCTCTGGGCAAGTCAGACAACTTTTCTGATGCCACATGGCCTTTGGCAAACGGAGAAGCTGCTACGCGAGGGAAAAAAGAAGGATGAACAAGCTGCTGTTGTAACACTCCCTGATGAAACCTGGATTGTTTCCAGGCACAGCTACAGCAATAAATCAGGTTCTGCTCCTTTTTATTTGTGGTAACGACAGGTTTTCTTCATGTTTCTTTCTGAGCTTTTTTCCTTGGCCTCCTGCCAGGCTGTGATCTGAGTGGCAGAAACCGTTTGCCCCTTTCACCCACACACAGAGATGCAGAAACACGTGTTACTTTTGGCCTGGTGTGTGCTTTTTCATTTTCTACATGGGTATTTTCTAGTAATACAAGCTGCATGACACATTACACTGTTCAAAAAACAGCCAACTGGAAGCAGCACAGGAGGAGAAAAAGAAAAACTACCTCCTGGGCTGAATATAGATGAAGCTCTTGCAATCCCTCCTCTCTGCACCTTAAGCCACATGGAAAGCAATTATTGAGGGCAGAGGGGAAAGCAACACCTGCCGGCTTTTTTCAGAGTCTGCACAACGAAGCACTGAAATCAATATATCTGGCTTGCAACTTTTTAGGCTGCAATCAATATACAACCAGTCCTCACCACGACTAAATCATATTTCAAAATGCAGTTCAAGCACCTTCCTCCAAAGGAACCCAGTGCTACCGATAAGGGAGGGAAACATTAACATCTGCCAACAGGAGAGATGGACTTTCCGTTTGACAGATTATTTGCTGCTTGTGATCCACTTGCTGAAATGGTTTCCCGGTAGGCCTCGAAAGAGCTCCCAGTCACACAGGTGAAAGCACAGCATAATACTCCCTAACCTATGAGAACTCTACCATTTAATGAAAATAAAATATATTTACAGACTTTTTTCCCCCCAGTCAATCACAGATAAAAAGATCTGCAGTTCTGAAGCCAGTAAAGAAATTATCATCCTTTAAAAAAAGAGAAAAAAAAAAAAAGACACATCTGTTTTTTTCGCAGGCTATAAGACTCCAAATACTGTTAGGTGAACACAACTTGCACATCCACAACCTAAACACTCCCACGTTTGCTCTCTGAGTAGCCAGAACTAGGTGCTTCAGAAGACAGCAGAAAACCAAACAGAAACAACAAAATATATGTATTACAAAGTTGCTTTTTCCTAATCCCAGGCCCTTTGTGGTTAATTTATATGTCCTCAAATATAATCCTCCTGAAAACAAGTACTGACCAGATTCAACAAGATAGTCTTACTCTTTCTACAAACACGTCAAACTAGTTTTCATTTTGGACAAAACTGGTTACATATGGAGGCTTCTTTTCAGTTAGTTTTTAGGTTATTACTAAAACTACTTTAGCAGTTTATTGCTATTATCAGTTTTCATTGAGGCAGTAGGAAGACAAATGAGCAGAGAGATTTTCATAGAATCACCAAGGTTGGATGAAACCTCTCAGGATTGTCTAGTCCAGTCTCCCTGCTCGGGTCATCTGGAACAGGCTGCCCAGGCCCATGTCCAGCTGGGTTTTGAGTATCTCCAAGGATGGAGACTCCACAAATCTTCTTCAAAGAAAAAGAACCCCAAGCTTAACACTAATTGCTTCCATTCAAGGAAGGGACCAACAGCTCTGCTCTGGTAGCGCAACTCAGCTTTTGCAGTGCACCACACCACCACTCGCTTGAAAAGACGGTATTAAATCTGTGACAGTACAGAAGAGTGTAGGCAAAATACTGCTGTGGGCTTAAATGAACGTGGATGTTTAGAGAATGTTTTGAGCCTAATCTCAGTTTGTTTGCTAGTTGAGGGACAGACAGAGCTTAATGTTAAAACCAAAACTTTCTTGCTCGATACAAGACAACCCAGGGCAGATAGAGCTGAGGCAGGATACGCACCAGCAGATGCGATAAGGAGGAATGAAGCTTTTTACTCACCAACTCAACCCTATTTTTCTAGTATAAAAATCACCTAGACCGCCACACTAGCTCTCCACAGCATCAATCAATTCTCTACTCTGGTAAAGGGTGCCTCTATTTCCAGCATTCAAGAGCAGGCCAGAGCCAGCTTCCTGCTCTGCTGGTGCAACCATGCTTTTCTTGAAATGAGCAGAGGTTCTAGGTCTTTCAGACTCTGTTGTAACTACTCCAGCCCACTCTCCATCCCCACATCTCTGGCAGTAAGGGAACAGAGGTTTGTCATGAGAAGTGGTTTGTCATCTCTCCCCGCTCCTGTTCATGCCTAAATACAACATGAGGAAACATGCCTCCAGCCATCAAACCATGCTCCTTTCCCACAAGTTTGCTTTTTCTCTGGTATCAAAAGCAGTAAACAACAATAAATTAAAACTAATCCACCTTCTGGATTTGCCAGTGGGTTTTGATTCCTCTTTTTCCTGTCTTTTAGGCTAGAAAAACTTTGAACCAGTACTGTCTTGTACAGCTTTACTGTCATGGCACCACTGGTGCCTTAAGGCACTTCAGTACCTTTATGCCAAAAATACAAGCAGCGTAGAAGCCAAGGAGGTAGGAACAGGAGGAATGGTATGATCTGAAGCAAAGGCTCAGGTTCTTTCGAGGCACCTTCTGGACAGCAAGACCTTGTAACTTACACAAGAATCATGTAAGAGCAATTATAAATCTTGTCATTGACATTATTTAAAATCAGGTCTCTTCAAAGATGACAGCAGCAAATTTCAAGAGAATTTACAAATTCCTAGAAGCAATTAATTTTGTCTATGGCAATTTCACCACTGAATATATGCTGAAATTGTTTCATATTACAATATGAAGAAAACGCATGCAGCAAGCTATGCAGAAGACAATATGAAAAAAAACAGCCTACAGTGAGTAGAAACTGGCAAGTGTGACCTTTGCTATTTTAAGTTTCCAGGATACTGCTTTTCCAGCATAATTCTGCTATGCTTGTCTTAGCTGCTACCATATTCCACCCAAAAAGTGCTTTGTAGATCGCTTTGGTTTTCTCTGCAGTAAGAGTTCGAGAAGTACAATTCTATGCTAGACAGAACAGGCAACACACTCTGTGCAGGTCTGCAATGCAGCAGTTAGTGGGGACTCATTCTGCTTCTGTAACATAATCACGAGGCACTGCACTGCAGCAGAAATCAGCTCTTATGCGATTTCTTCAGGAAATCAGCTGCATCATGTACATCACTTTCCCTCTTCTTCTATTGCTACGGTACATGAAGAGAACAGAACGCTGTATGTAAAAAGCGAACGATACCTTCAGCCTTAACTGTAAGATATTTACTGGTGGCTCAGGCTTCCTCTCCCTTTTTTAAAGCAAGGTTTCTAAACCAGCTTGTGTAATTGGTTTCACTGATGGCTAGTTCCATGGCAACATCAGCATAAGCTTCTTTGCAAAGCATCACCACAGAAATTCCACCCTGGGCCCCAGGACAGGCATTGCAGAAAAGATCTAGTTCTCTCCAGGGCAATCTACTACTTTGCACTCTAAAGTGAAATGGCAGCTTACTCCTAACCATAAAACTGCCAACAATCAATCTACACCAACGACTCTGTCATGAATTCCATAATGTCACCACATGTTTTTTCATATACTTGCAAGCACCAAATAACTAAGCATTACCTACATGAAAAGTACCAAAGAAACTGGAAAAAACAGGTCCTTCCAGTTGTCCATTTGCAGATATCAAGAGGAGTGTTATGGCATGTGAGCAAGAATTTATAATGCAAATTATGCTTGTCTCTTCCAGGAACAGAGGAGCTGTGTGCCTTGGCAAACATTTCTGTTCTGGTTACCAGCAGCTTATTCTCTTAAGTCAAGGTAGGGACCAGAGTCAAGCGTGTAGGCAAGCACTATGGCACGCAGCATGCTGCTTCCTGAAGATAACCCATGTTATTCCAAGGTTCTTGCCTCTGCTAAGTATCTTTTGCAAAATTTCCCATTACAGTTACACAAGTATGGTACAGAGCAGAAATTCCTGGAAATTTATATACTGTAGCTAAGCTTTGAGCCCAAGAACCTCTTGGAAATCTTCAACTGGCTGACAGTTTTTTTCTATCCTATAGCAACATACTTGCTCTTCTTCTGTGTACAGACAGGTTGAACTAGCATTTCTCCACAGCCATGTCTGTCCTGTATGACTTGCTGGTTCTTTTCATATACCCAGAAGCAAGGATCACTTATTTCTAATTTGTTGCAAGCAATGGAATCATAAACAAGTCCTAGAAAGTAAAACCTGGAGAACATTACCTGAAGTATGGATAAGTAACAGTTCACCTGTGGAAAATCATTGAACAGTGCATTCCAAAGAACAGAAGAAAATGGTTCATTTGTAACTATGAGAATCTATTCAGTATCTAACTAGAAGTATAAATATTTTTCTCATTTTGTTTTAAAACTAGAGCGACTCTACAGCTATGCATTTTTTCTAAACCTGCATCTTGCAGGTTGTTTATGACCAAGTACAAATCTGGTTTTCCAATACTTTTTACACCATAGAGGGGAGGAAAAATACCCCTGATAAGTTTGTTACGAGAAAGAGGCCGTTTTAAAAAAAACAGCCATGCATATTTCCTAGACTATTACCATTTAGGGAGAAGGGAGGATGAATGCATCCTAGGAGATCTTCCAGAGTGTGCATCATGCTGTTAGGGTCTAGATTTAGCTGCACATGAGTATCAGCATCTAAAAGTATATTTGCACTAGCTGAGATCAAAGGTTTGAGTTGCCAATCTCCAACTACGTTCAAAAGCAGATGCATAAGTAAGCACACAAGCGCAGAACAGAAGAACAGTGTTCCCAATTACCCTCCCACCTGCCAGCAGTTGGTGACTCAGACACTCGCTGAGCCAAAGGTCAGCCTTGTGTTTAGATGTACTTGTTGATGTGTGGGTGTTTGTTTTGTGTTTGGGGTTTTTTCTTAAGATCCTTTAAGCATGTGTCTTTGCAGACTATTCAAGCAAGAATCTCAAAGCACCTCCACAGACATCATAACTCCCAGAACCACAGTTCCAGCTTCCATGCTAATTACACTGTGATGCTTTGCTCTTGAAGCATGATAAGGAAAGCAAGTTTGGGAAAACCAGAAATCTTACCCACTTTGGACATTTAATGGATTTGCAAAAATCCTAACAAGTTTTACCTCCCAAAACTCTTTCCTATTAGCCTTATATGCCCTCCAAATCCAAAGAATTAGATCACATTTATTCTGAAGTCACAAGAGGTGATATTAAGTCAGGGACAGACTGGAAGCTTTACCAAGTCACGATTTAGTCATAACACTCAACTACTGCTTGCTAGTGCTGTAAAACTGCTGAGACTCAAACTGTTTCACAAGACTCGCTGCAACAACTGTGCATCACAAAAGCAGCTACAAGTGTCAAAGTTTGATAAGAAGGAGAACGGAACACAACACTGAAAGTGCAGAAGACCAGGCGCACCCAGTGGTTGTTTGCTTCATGGTTCTGCTTTCTAGTTGTTAGGATCTATGACGGAACTCTAAACACAGAGGACTTCTTCTTGTTGGAACATAACCAAAATACACTGGAAACGTTATCCAGAAAACATCTCCACGTCAGCTGCCAGCATCCACAGCTGAGCCTTTCTTATGAAGGGCTAGCATGCAAAACTTGTAACAGTAGTAGGAAGAAAGATTTAGTGGGGATTAAATGAAAGCAGCCAAAACCAAGGTAAATGCAATGAGAATGCAGTTAATTACCTTGCTGATGACAAAGCAATAGAAACTGCAAGGTGTTTTGCTTGCTGCAGGAGCAGCTAGCAGTATACTGATGGCACAGACTTTTGAGGAATTTGAGATATAGCAGAATGTTGTCATGGTGATAAATCTCAATTCTTCACCTTCCCTGTGAGAGTACAGGAGCATATTGCCTCTCTTGGCACTTGTATTCAACAAAACAAACAACTACCTGCTCATTCTCACCACCACAGATGCTGGAAGCGGCAGCAGAATGACCACTGGTATGGAGAGGGAAAAGGAGGCAAAGCAGCTGGGGCTGGAAGATCAACAAAAGAACAACCAGATCATCTCTCCAACCACCTGCAACTAGAGGATTAAAGGTAAAAGAGACACAGATTACCAAAGATCCCAAACCACTGCTGTTACCACATAATATGTGGAATAAAAGCAACAAGAATAAAATACTGGTAAGCGCATCAGCTGCAAAAATGGGGCAGCACCATAGCAATAGTTTCTGCTTGCTGTTTTCTCTCCAAAAACACTCACATTTCTCAGGAATCCAGAAATAGAAAAGCCTGGTAGCCTTTTTTCCTCTTCTGGGTGTCTTTTGCACTACCCCTCCCGCTACCAAGCTTAGCCTATTAGATAAGAGGAATTTGGCAAGGATGGAGTTCGTATAATCTCATCGAGGCTCCCTTTCCCATGGAAGGTTGGACCAGATTATCTTTCAAGGTCCTTTCCAGCCTCGGCTATCCTATGATTGTATCACGTTACTTGGAATGGAAGAGATGCACGTGAGATGACTTATATTCTACGACAATTCAACCAAAATTTTATATTCCTAATTCTATTATAAATTTTATTTAACAGAGATTTTTCCACACTCAGAGTAAAGCTGCAACTAATCACGCTTCAATACTAGCACTCACTTTACCTCCTGCTGACGCTAGCAAGGATTTTGTTGATGTCCAAAGCAAAATGACAAAAAACCCATTTATTAGTAATCTTAGCGAATTTTTATTAAGAAATTAATTGAGTAACACGTGCTGTGGATTTTCAGACAGCAGACTTTAGCATGGCCAAGTTCTATCTCCTTTAACATCTACATCAGTGGTATGATATAAAGTTCATATCAAGAATTCCTTTGCTTGTAGAGCAGAACCTGGAATCATTAGGTGATTTTTAATTCCTGTTACCCTAGAAACCACTCCAAGAAATATACTGGGATTACAGAACACCCGAAGCCTACAATACACAATTCAGAAAGGGCACATGCTACAGCTGGTTTCAAGTAGCAGCTTACAAACAAGCCAGAACAGTGAATCACACTACTCCACATACACTTCATGACAGCCTCCGTAATGATGATTCCAGCTACCGTGCATAGAAAAATCAACTGAACCAATGAGGATCAGATTAAGAACCCCCCACCACCACCTCTTGTCAGTGCCTGGTGGATAGATGCCAAATGGTACTGATTACTGTAGCCAATTAGAATTCTGCTGCAGTTCCTTACTCTATCAGTGATCTCACCTACCTAAACATCAAGTCAAACAGCTTTACATTTAAAGTCTCCAAGATCAAGTATTCTGCCACTTGTGACTACAATGAAAGTGCTGGGGCTCTGCAGACTAGAAGTAGATCTGCAGGTTCCAGGAATTTGCCTTACTCCCAACATGGAACATGTTGCAAGAAACATGATTCATGGCTGGCTGACACCAAAGGGCTCTTGCACTGATTCGAAGTGGTTTTTTGCATCTAGTATAGATTTACTCTTCTTTCTGGGATGATAAAACTATCGTAAGGCAAATGGTTACCTGCTCTTTTCACAGTTTGAAAGGAAATTCATGCAGTGCTCAAAGCATAGGTCTTGTCAGTGATTAACACCATTCAAGAAGACTCAAAAAGGATAACTCATTTAACCTCTCCACAGAGAGACACAGGTTTGATCCTGTCTCTCAAAGTGTTGGAACCAAGGACTTCATTAAGTATTTGGATCGTCAGAAAGAGGCGCAGTAGGAAAGGATAGTTTCTTTTTGATTACCTAGAAATCTGAGATGCTAATTTTACATTTCGACTAGATGAATCAAGCAGAAACAATACCCTCTCAGCAAGCCTGACCTGACAAAAGAGTAGACTAGTCCTGGGGAGGATGACCAAGAGTATGGAGAATAATGGAAACCTTGCTCTTTGGAAGGTTTGGAACTGGAAGCTAATCTGAAGACAACTCTGAATATGTGAAAATATGAATATGTGCAAGAGCTCTTCCCAATGCAACACCCCAGGCTGCATGACTGTCACTGTTATTGACATTTTTTGGAAGCTACTAGATTGTGCCCATCAACTACAGGGAAAGAATCACTTAATAGAAAGTTATCCTATCAAGTGTTTAAGAAAATAACTGCCATTCATTTATATTCTGAAGTGTTCCTTGGATTAAAATACATGTAAATACATCTCCTATTGTGTATGTGATGAAATTGATTTGACAGCTTACAGCAATCAAGCTCCTTTGACTTCAAAGGGTGAAATAATGACCCTATTAAAATGTCTTCAATGGGATGGTTTAACTAGATAAGCTTCATTTAGTAACAGAGGTGATCTAACTGAAGCTTTATAGAATGCTACGATTATTTCCATGACAACCTGTGTTTCTTTACCGAGGTCAGATCTACAGCTTAAATTACCAGCTGCAGCTCTGAAAAGGTCACTGAGCAATGCCAACATACCGTGGCTGAGGATCAGAGCCCCAGTTCATAGAAGCTGAGTCTTCAAGCCTGCTGAGGCTGTGCTAATAACTTCCAAACTGCTAAGCAGCACTATCTCATAATCCTTGCAATGGTTTCTTTTAGAAAGGGCAGGAGGAGTGAAGATGGCAAGATTATAAGCTGGCCTCCTCAAAGGATACCGCAGAAATCACAGTTTTGATTGCCAATTATGACACTGTATTTAACTTTCAGTTAGTGCAAAAGACCCAAGGAGCACAAAACAAAAGTACGTTCCCAGAAAGGAATAAGAACAGCAGCTCTCAGACTCAATGACAGGAAGATGACGGAGACAAATGCAGAGAGGTAAGTGTTGAGTATATTCTTTCAGTTTTGAAGGATGACTGTCAGGGCTTCATGAAGTAACTTCCTATGATACTGGTGAGTTGTCACAGCAATACAGGCAAGCAATAACTTCCGTCTGACTGTGTCCATCAACAACGCGAGCATACTGTCAGACCAATGCAGTACAAACAAGCAGGAAGAGTTTCCTGCTGCAGTGGGAGAGGGTGAGGAGAAGAGAGTTTGTCTCACGCTGGGTTAACCATCGGATGAGTAAGTGGGACTGCAGCGACACAGACCTTACTCAGGAAGCAAACTACAGTCTCCATTTCAAGCATACAGAAGAGAGACATGTTTGCATTCACTGATGTGAAACTCTCAGCATATTCACCATCCCAGTTACGTACAGGCAATTCCTTCCTCAGGTGTTATAAAAGTAATCTGCAGTCAGCTACCTCCTGTGGCTACCTTCTCTCCTCATCTTCAGGTTTTTCCCACGAATGCACCTCAAAGTGCTTCAGCAAACCACTGTACATTTTAGAATGACTCCTCCCTCCTATACAAGATTAGGTAGTCTGGGAAAACTGACACTGGGGGAGGCTAAATGACTTCCAAGGCTTCTAGTCCTGAACACTTAAATTGCAAGGCCACAGTTCTTCCCATTAAAGTTATTCATCACACTAGTATCACCAGGCAGACTCTGCATCAGCTCTATGCAGCTTGTTTTAAAAATTCTGCACTTCCAGACTAGTAATTCTAAGGGATCAGCAGACTGTATCTTACTAACAGCATCAGAGAACACTGAAAGTTGACAGCACAATCTGAAGAGCAGACTGTTAAGCTACTACACCAGCACTGCAAAGGTCCTTCCAAACACACACATCACTTGGAAAATCCACGAGAAGTGCAGTTAGTAGATATCAGAGATAGTAGTAGATATTTGGGTCAAACTATTTAGTCAAACAGAAGTCAGAAGGAAATCTCATCCTTAATTTTTCACATCATATAGTACAAGGCACACAGTGACAAATGCATTTCATGGTTCAGGGGCAAAGTCCTGCCCACACCATTAC
Source organism: Burhinus bistriatus (assembly GCA_013397275.1). Lineage (NCBI taxonomy): Eukaryota > Metazoa > Chordata > Aves > Charadriiformes > Burhinidae > Burhinus > Burhinus bistriatus. Next base: position 274,808 of record VYXH01003211.1, on the reverse strand, counting down.
TCACTTTGTATTGGGAGACTTCCACTCATCTCTCACTGGCTGATCAAGCAGGGACATCATGGAATAGTTATCCAACATGAGACCATCAGGGTCATCTGTCTGACCCGGGAGTTTCCCAAGAGGAAAGTCTTTCCATCGTATTTCATCTGGGTAAAAACAGTACATAAACAAGAAGTCTGAGCTCCCCAGGGAGATTGTCAAAAAACAAGATCCCCCCCCAAGCCCACAAATACTGTCTCACGCAACTCAGCCATTCAGCAAAAATGAACAATCTCAGGTACTCAGCAAAAGTAAGTTTGAACTATAGTTTTAACTCATTTTATTTCTAACCTTACTGTCTCTTCCAAAGAAAGTCAATGTAGTATGTGAGACGACAGGGACACACCTGGAGTCATGTAACATCACACAGTCTACACACTGCAGCTCGTCCAAATCACTGTGAGACAATGTCCATTAAAAGAAGTCCCACAGTATTCTAGAGCAACCCTCCATATTTACCTTCCTCTTTTAAGCATACTTTTGCTTGAAACATACACATTGACTTACATACGTTAATGTTAAAAAATTAACTCTGCATACTTCTGTAAATGGAAAGAGCCATTTGTACGCATATGAAGATACAAAACAGCACCTTTGCATCCAGTAGCTCATTCCTCCAGTGAGACTAAGCATCAGCTTCTTAATGACTCGCTGAGATTAGCAGCTGCACAGCAACAGTGCAACAGAGACTAAAGAAAAACTGAAGCCACAAAAGTAGAAGAGTATAAGGCTGGGGATGCCTAATTAACCAATAAAACAATTCTGGACAGACAGGTGGGCTGGGATGAGATGGCAAAGAAAAAGAATATGACAATGTTTCGGAAACTCTGCTCTTTGTTTTTACAAGCACCTATTGCTGCTTCCTCTCCATGACTTCACATTTGTTGGCTTCCAATGGGGGCCAGAAAATGCACAATGGTAAACCATCCATCACAACTGATAACATCAGTGAGCCCATTCCATTTTGTGGTGCCAAAATTTCAAAGGCAGCTCCCAACAGGGAAATCCCCCTTTAAATTTCATTCTTACTTCACATCCTACTAAATGAAAGATATAAATTATTATGTGTCATTGTTCTGACAATAAGATTTCTTAAGCCTGTGCTTTTTTGATACCAGAACGCTTATTTCTGCAATGCTAACTACCAGCTCAGTGAAGCCCAGCAGACAGAAGCCTTCAGAAGATAAGGCACTCCACTCCAGAGAGCCAGCAACAATTACACAGACTATTTGAGACCCCTGCTAATCATGTGCAACTTGGCCATTTCCTTCTCTTTGCCTGAAACTGATTTGTTTTATGTACCTGATATCTGCTCAGAAAGCCAAGCATTGCCCTAAAGAACCAGCAGATTTGGTTTTCCTTTCACACAGTTCTTGGGCATTTAATAGAGCAATAGATCTTTACATAGGATAGTGCTTTCTAAGTGTTATAATTTTACTATTAAAAAAGGGGCAGAAATAGCATTTGCTAACATCCAACACAGCTGTAAGGCAAATTACCATTATATATTTAACAGGCTAAGCCCTCTCTTTGGGGAACAACCTAGTAAATAGTTGATATACCACATGTTGTCATGGATTTGTACATACCTACTGGCTATAGTTGCATATTGTTTAAGGATGGTAATCACACAGATGTTATTCAAACAGATATTAAGTTTACCCACACACAACTACATAGACAGAATCTTTACAAAAATCATGTGGTTCACGACACAATGCGTGTTCCTTCAGTGAAAGCTTTGCTTGATCTGAACCAAAGTCACTGAAGCAGAGAACAATTTTGCTTCTGTTCTCAAAATGTCCATCTCTAACAAGCTGTTCACATCAGCATAACTAAGCCAAGCTGCTTAGGCAGATTTTTTTTTTTTTTTTAACTTGGGAAAACTTCCCTGTGAGTGAGGTACAAGAGTTCATTGTCTTCTAATGGCTGCTTTTCTTCTTCTTCCTTTAAATATCACTTTGCCTCCATCTCCTCTCCACCAACGTCCTCCTCCTGCCTTCAAGTCCCTCCATAAATCACTCATCCAAAAATCTTTAGCTACAGAACCCTCCACCCCAACGAGAAGGTACAGCTACCACAATAAAGCTAACAAAACACTGGATATATTGTTTATTCCCTCCAAAAACTTGCCTTGCTCCTTTCTTTTGCTTGACACCATGTCATAACAGCAGTTTTCCTGGAGCATGGAGCTTATAAGCATATGACTGGTGCTTTCCAGCACAGCCAAACTATGCTTTCAAATACCCTTAAGTCTGACAAACATTCGTATTTTCTTTGCCATTCATAGCTGGCATATATGCTGCCCCATCAATTGGATACACTGAAATTTTAAACAGTTTGGAAAAGCCTGATAAAAAATTTAATGAGGCAGTAAAAACATGCTCCTGGAAAAAACACTCATGGTATTTTAAGAGTTTGAGAGAGATGACTCCTGCACATAAACAGAAGATGGGAAAAAAAACCAGTTTTCAGTGATTTAGCATTTAGATGATTTTGAAGCACACTTCAATACTGGCCAGGCCCAGAGGGCTGAGATGCCTTTGCATTTCAATTAACATTTGCCGGTGACGAAGATTGTCTTTTTTTACCTGCAGTGATCTGCCAGGCGGACCCTTTCAGTGCTGCCCTTTTCTCAGCAATAGCCACCATGTTACCAGAATGAGCAAGTCCTTCCAAAGGATTTGTTTCAGTTACCATCTCTTCTTCCTCCTCCTCCACCTCCTCTACACCATCATCTCTCTCCAGCACATCTTCTTGTTTCTCTACAGCCTGCCCTTGATTTTTAACCTGATTTTCTTGCCTGGCCCTCCACTGTAAGCTCTCTATAGTGTAAATTGGCTGTTCACTGCAGTCTGAAGAGAGGCCTGGACTGGACAAAGGGCCACCTCCTTCTGTGTAAACGGAAGCAAGATAGAGAAGGTTCTTCCGCGAAGAACGTGGCAAGCGAGGTCTCATGATTGTGAGGATCCTAGAAGGGAAAAGGGCAATGTAAAAGTCTTAAAAGCAAAAAAAGATTCCAGATGAAGGTTTATCAAGCTAAGCAGCCTTTTAAGTGTGAGTTTCCTCCAGGACAGGTCACTCATATCTCCTCTAACAGGCAAATCTGATTGTTCCCTGGCGGGTGGATGCTGAAATACTCCCTCTTTGGGATTAAAATTAAGGACTTGGGATACTTCTAACTGAATTCCTGCTTTGCTGTTTTCATGTGGAAAAAGTTACCACCTGTGCTATATTTGTATCACCTGTATAAGCAGTCACATCTTTGCTACCAAGTCACTTTTCTTTTGACTAGGTTGCTTCTTTAATACCTCCCCAGACAATCTCCGCTTCCATTTTGAAGGTGCAATCCTTTTAATTTCTCCTCCTTCTTCTCTTTGTAGAATCAATGGGCAGATGAGCAGCAACAAGCAGGGCTTTATATGCACCTGCCACAATTTCTACTAGATGCGAAGGAAAGGAAGGGGACGCAGCTATAACTCAGTGTATCACAAGGGAGCAGGCCAAAGCTGTTACAGAGCACTGTTTACTGTCCCTTTTCTAGGTCACAGGATGAAACTTACAGTTGTAGAAGGTGTGGGGTCGCCCAGCAGGGAGCTTCCAAGCAATTATCTGTCAGTCTTATCCACTGCAATGGAACTTTATGGAGGAACAGCTCCTTCACGGACACCTGCTTGTTACAGTGTTGTCTTTTCTTCCCTTCAAAGAAGATAATGAAAACAATAAGGTGCTCAAAACTCATTAAAAATATGTCCTTCATCCCTTTGCATTTTTACCGGAAAACTCATCCTCAAATAAACTGGCATTCCAATCCAAGTCCAAGACCAGATGTACTGACCCAATACAGCAAGGCTGTTACAAGGGACTTGCCAATGCACTGACAGCTAGGTTAGCTCCACCAGACGTGGCCACAGTGAGGTGCGGACATTCCCAAGCTGCTTCTGTGCATGCCATCCCAGACAGGAAAGCCACAAGATGTGTTTGTACAGTATTGTCCCAAATAAACGCAGTATACTACTTCTGGGACCCGAGATCATTCCAAATAGCACTGCAATGAGTAAACTTAACAGCTGGGAAGTACTGCCATTCAGGGATCTTGGTGCATAATAGATGTGCTCAGCGCTGACTGAAAGCATCAGACATGAACCTGTGTTTGCCACAGATACTGGCAAAATCTTGGTGCAGACTGATCCAGATCGGGAGAGGACAGAAGAGGTGGCAAAATTAACCAGTTGGAAACCTCCTCAGGGATACACTATATCACAGTATAAAAGTCCTGTTAACAGAATTCCTGCGGCATGCTTCGAATAATTAAAGCTCTTTTGTGCCCATCTCTCCGGAGCGAAACACACAGTTTGCCAATTTAAACAGTTGTAAGGACTTAGGAACAGAAACCAAAAATTACTTATTACTTTTTTGGAAATTTGGAAGGCATGACAAATCCTGTGATAGGATTAAAAAAGGACATCAAGACTATAAAAGTATCTTGAAAAGGCGGGCTTCTGTTAAGTGAGGAAAGAACTGGGAACAGGGAACTTAAAACAGGTTGCATATAACATCTTTATTTGTTATCTGGTAGTTATTTGCTACAAGTACTAATATCTGGAAAAAATAGCACTTAATGGCCTGATCTTTCATGGGAGAGATTAGCTCTTCGTATCTTGAGGAGGCTGCAGCAAAGTTGCCAATAACAACTTCAATTTTTTGCTAAGAAATGCATGACATACATAAGATGCAGATCAAAAAGTGTAAGAAATGCAACAATGAAAGCTCTACATTCACATGACAAAATGTAATAATTAGGTTATTCCACTTTCCATCTAAAGGTCACACCAGTCTCCCAGTTTTTGCAATAGTACAGGTGAGACGTTTCCATTTTTCACACACAGAAATTCCAGACATACTCACCAGCGTTTACTTTGGCAATGCCAGTCAGCATCTCAGAAATCCAGTTGATCAAGAACTGAGGCCGGAGCTCTGAAGAGTCAGAACACTCCTTCAACTCCATAAACATTTTCTCTATTAGGATCTGTGTAAAACTTCGGGAGAGGAGGCCTGTCAGCAAAGGCTGCCAAAAGCAGTAAAATGTCTGAGGAATTTTGAACTGCCATAACTCTTTATTTGCTGCAATAAGAAGAAAAAAAAAAGAGAAGCTAAAAATCACTGTTTTGTAATTTTTTGTGAACCACAGGTGTTACACTTGTTCCAAACTTAAGTAGTCTGTTTTGAGATCACTGGTTCCAGAGTATTTCCTGGGATCCTCACTGAACCTGGAACTATTATTTTCTTACGATAGGTAAGTAAAATAAGCAGCAAATTGACAATTAACACATCAGCTCAGTGAACGCAAAAAATACAATACTTGATCTAATCACATGGTAAACCACAAGAAAATCTGTTTTGCTAATCTCTTTCCATTTTCATCTTATTTCACACATAATGAAGAGCCATTCTGTCTAAAAATATACTGCAAAGAGAAGGCACATTCAGCAAAGCAACACAGAATCAAAAAGCTCCTACATTTTTACTACCGTAATATAGTCACATAAACGTGGGGATCTTTCTTGTAAAGTTCTTTGGCTGGTGTTTCCAAGAGGTTGCAGGGAAATAGACAAATTATTAACTTCCATTGCCTCTAGGTACCTCATTCTTTTGCAGAAAATCCATGCAACTCCACATGTATGGGCAGCAGCACGGAACAAAAATGCAACTGGTAAACGAGGCTCAAAAAAACCATTTAGATTTGCTTCAAATCTCCAATGTAGAAAAGAAACTAGTGTGAGTTCATTAAATCAGTAACTGCTGCAGATAAGGGCACAGATGCAAGCTTCAAAAGATGTTTTGGCTAGGCAGCATTCAGTGCTGAAGCGCTAGCCTTCCATGGTAAGAGATTTATGCAAAAGATATAGTTGAGCATGGGCATAAAGGGGTCTGGAGAATCGGTCAAAAGACGTTTAAGGACCCAGATATATGAAAAATATACAGGGAATTACAGATTTCAATATAATGAGAAAGAAAAGAACAGACTTGGACATAACACTAGCTATGCACTTTTTACTTATGTGGTGCCCAAAACACTAACCTTCATACTTGATATTTAGCATCTTCAGACAATCCATCTTTGGGATGAGAAAGCCATCACTGAGAAGAGCTTCAGCCACTGTCTCTCTAGAGCAATCAGAGAGTCTTATTAATGCCACTTACTCCTTTACATACCAAAACACTACTTACACCAGTTCTGAAACAAATTTGAGAGCCAAATACCTGGAACTATGAGGAGGAGATGTAGCTTGTTGTAAGGCACTAAAATCGTATGCCAGTTTTGGGTTAGATATATCCCACTAGACTTGGAGGGAAAGTGCAATTGTGCAAACTGGAACAGAACCAGAACCTTGAATGAAACATTTCTGCTTGAGCTGTAGAGGCAAATATCTTGGTATTTCAAATACACAGGAACACTTGTCAGACTGAAATACCTATGGTTTGCAGTATGATCCAAGTCTTCTGCCAGCAGGCCAACCAAGATTTGAGGACGTCTGACCCACAGAGCTAGGTTAAATTTCAGGGGAAAAGCCAATCCTGTTGCCTTGCTGGCAAGGCACACCTTAAGGTACAGTTCACACAGCTGTTCGGCAGGTAAGCTGCAGTAGGGTCACAACTGCTCTTCCCTACAGCACTTACAGCTCTTTTTTGGATGTCTCCTGCTCTTACAGCTATCCTGCGAACTCCAGTTAGTCTGAGAGCACTGAATGGTCCAGCTCAAGGACTACTTAATCCCCTATTAGGCTGGCTTAACCCATGTGGGAGACTGAGGCAACCCACACAGGTAGGCTGAACTGACACTTGAAAGCAAAATACAGCAAAAGGGACAGAAGTAAGATTCCTACAACCACCCCAATATCCAGCCATGGGACTCCCTTGAGTTCTTCTGTTCATGCTTCTATCCATGAGCTTCTCTATCCATGCAAAGATACAGCACTAAAAAACCACTTCTCAGAATAAAAATCAAGGTGGCCATTTTCAAACACTGAATAAATTCCACAGAAACAACTGCTTTTGCTATCAGACTCACTGGATTTGGAATGGTAGTACCCATGTCAAACAGCACGTTTTCTCCAATAGGAGTGTCCTCCAGATCTAAACACCCAGGCATGACTTAGATCCAATACAAGATTTTTATAAATACAAAGAGCAGTTGAAGATCTCAGAGTGCAGAAACAACACACACAAACACCAGACCACTTTGTCATAAGTAGATGATCTGTTGGAAGATCAGAAAGCAAGCAGTAGAATGTAATTTGTTTCTAAAAACAAAATCCAGTTTCAGTCCTCCTCTTCTCTGGAAACTGTTTGAGCATAATTACCATTATCCCTACGTGTGATAACTGATCATCACCAACTATTAAGGACATCTCCATGCAGATGGCAGCTTCAGTAGAGAACCATTTAAGTAGAACATCTGCCTAAGAAAGGTCCACTGGGTCAGTTCTCTGAAAGAGACAGCAGAGGATCCTTTGCATTTAGCTCATTTTGCTTTAGGTCTAAAGGAATCTTCTGCCCTCTGCCCCATACAAATTACAGGGTATGCTGATAAGGGAAATGAAAGGCTTTACTCAGAATTACATAGGCATTCTTAATTAAAAAAGCACTTTCATAGGTCACTTGACATATCCAAGAGAACTCAAACTCTGTTATCCCTGAGTCCATAATCCAAGTTTCCAAACCTAATGAAGTCACAACTTTGTCAATGCTTTCCACGCCAGTCTTCCTCCCTTCCACGTGGTCTGTTTTCCGTGGGTGAACTATAAAAAAAATTTTCTCTCTTAAATGAAAGCAAGAAGCCAAGTCCTTAAATTAAGCATCTTCAGAAATACATAAGAGACTGCAGGAACAACCCTGTCTTCAGCCAAGAAGGATAGTATCATTAGTCAGTCTTTCAGAAAAGTGGATTCTCAGGGAGGCCAGTGGGGAAGCACTAGCCCAGCTGTAATTGTGATACACGACAGGCTCCACGTGACTGAGAGAGTAAACAGTTGCAGCATTTCAGGACAGATATGAAGCAAATCAGAAGCAATTACCACAATGGTATTCAAAAACAACTTCTAGGAAACTCTATGTTCACTTATATAAACATATATGCACAAACACATGTTTAAAGCTTGTGGAATTTCTTTGCTTTTTAGGTAAAAAAGTGACTAGATTATAAGCACTTGCACAGTCATTGCTGCTTTGGTAGCATAATACTATTCATCTCAAACAAATGTCATGTTGGAGAATAGACTGGTAGCAAAGGTTACAGAAGGCAGAGTTTTTACTGAGTTTCTGAAGAAGTAAGAGAAGCTGGGACCATTCACACAAGAACATTTAATGGAGAATTCCCTCTAAAGAAAGATAAATCTGCACTTAAGAGAAACTCCATACCATATCACTGTATTAGTGTTTCTATTTAAAGATCAATGGAAATCAAAGTGTGATAGGGTCTCATTTTCAACACAGTTAACATGCTTTTATTAATAAACAGAAGTAGAAGGTACATGTATGAATCCTTTCTGGGAACTGTTTTTAATCAATTTGGGCTCTCAAAGAAAACATGTAGGTGGTTCTAAAAAGCTGGCTATAGGCACAGCCTTCCATTAACTATAAATACAACAGCTTGTGTTCTTTAAAAGTTGCATCTGGATGCTGGAATAAAAATAACATGAGATGAAATAGGTGCTCAAAGATGAAATATGGAAGTGAGTGCTAAATTCTAGAGTTTGCTCTACCATTCTGAGGCTTCCAACCCACCTCAGTGTCCCCCTCCACAAGATGTATCTACTTGTGATTTGCCTGTCCATTCATCATGCTCAGCCAGCTAACTTGGTTCTTACTGGGATTTAGCATTTGTCCCTAAGGACATTTGTTTTATGTAAGCTAGTGTAGCATTTGTCCTGTTATTACTCTGAAAAGAGCAACACAGTGGAATTCTTCCAACAGAGGAGAGCTTCAGTAGAAAATGCACATTAATTGAAAAATCATTTTCTCTCTCAAGCAAAACTGTACTATTCAAGCAACTTTCTAATGTTATACAATATAAAGGCCTGGAATAGAATTCTTTATTAAGCCACCTGTATGTTGCAAAACAAATAACCGTATGATATCAAGATTCTCCCTTAAGGATCCAGACAGAAGAACAGGGCAAGTTGGGTTTAGAGACAAGGACCTGGCTGCACAAAGCAAACTCCAAAACTTTCCAAATAAGTCATCATGGTTCCATCAGGAGACTGCCAAGAAGACAGCAACAGACAAGTGGTAGTGGGATTTTCTTGCTTTTCCCTTCCCCCTAGCTCAACTTTGACACACAGTCAGGTGTTTTTTTTAAGAGTGTAGCGAAGGTAGAAATCTCACTGCAGTGCCGGTTCCAGCCTCTGCTGTAATATATACATGTTCTTGCTGTGGGGAAAAAAAAAAGGAAAAAAACCTAACAACTGTATACTTGTAGGTTGGTTTGTTTTAAATAGCTGGTCTGCAGAAAGGAGACTCCAAAAAGGTTCAAGATGTGAATTCTTATTAAGTCTAAAATTGATTTTCAAGTAAATAATTTTCACCCTGCAGGATTAAAATGGGGAAAGTAGGCATAAAGAAGGCTTAAGTAAGGTGAAGTATGGCAGCATCTGGCCTACATTGCTTGAACCAAAAACGGAGACTGTGAATGGATTAAGTGGCTCTTTGGTATGACAACGGTCAGTGGAAAATGACTATACCTCAATACCCTGCTAAAATCTGGTTCCAATGACTGCTGCCCCACATTGAACTGTGAAGCTGAGCCTGTACTGTCACTCTGGTGACACATTCCCATTACATCACTATTATTTCAGGTACTTCATAGAGAGCATTGCAGAAGTGCAACAAAACCTGTGCAGAGCTACCATGTGATGATGCATGACTGGATCTTGCCCAGGGAAACCAACACCACCCTCAGCGGTACCCAGCACCAGAGCCATGCGTAGCACTTGGTTTCTGGTTGTGCTAGCTAGAATGAAGAAAGCAAAGGTTAAGGGTCACCTATTAGGCTGTGAAGAAAGGTGTCAACCAAGTCCCTTGTCCCACTTCTCTCTTTGTCTCCTGATAAAGGAATGAGAAACGCCCCAGGAAAAATAAGCTGAGCGACCAGACTTCCACATTCTCCTATAACACATGCCCCCTCCCTACTTGGGCTCTGCTGGCTCTCAAGAATAAGCATGCGTGTGAATACAGTCATAGAATAGCAGGTTGGAAGGGACCCCAAGGATCATCTGGTCCAACAACCACTCAAACCACTCCGCACAAATCAAGAAAAATGCTTCATTACAGCGGTTGGCCTATCTGACATCTATTGTTGACAAGAGCAGAAAAATACAGGAAAGTATCAAAACTAGCAGTATGTAAGCTGACACCCAGTTCCCTGGACTTAAAGAAGGAGTGGAGAGAGCGAGCCTGTAAAGTAAAAGGAATACGGGCTGGGAACTCAACTGCCAAAGCTGTTCTGATCCAGAAACATGTGTATTTCCTTTCCACAACTTTGGCCCAAAGTCTGGAATTGTGGAACCAGTACTTACTGGAAACAACATACACACACATATATATAAATAAAAATATTCTTGCCAAAACTTCTCTCTGAACGGTGAATGCACAAGGCAGTTAAATGTACTTGCAAAATCCCTGTGCAGCAGCATCACTACTGAAGGGTTTGGCTCTTTGCTAGTTTTGCAAGCTGTGAGTTGTGAAACAGTCCCCCATCCCTGGCTGCTGTAAGTGGGGGATTTCCCCACATATCAGAGCAGCTATTTTAATGAAGTTGCCTGATCATTAGGAGTCACTCAGGAAACCATGAAACAGCTAACAGAAACAAAACCCACAAGACAGAAAAAAAATTCATTTTTATAGTCACAGAAACCAGTTTCCTCCTCTCTGTTCTCTTTGTCTTATTTGAATCCTGTGCTTAAGGGAACCATCAAAAAAGCCTTATTGAATGTAGCACAATGCAGTGAAGACAGAGTTCTTATTAAAGCATTACTGCCAGATCTGATTACTTAAGAAATGACAGATACTGGCACAGATACAGACAGATCATCAGACTTTTTTGTTGGAACAAAGGATATGGTGATGCTGTTTTTCACAGACTCCTGCCCTATCTTTGAAGCTTCTTTAGGCCACACCTAGCATCTGAGTTTCATACCCTTATCTAAGTTACTGGGCTGGAATGCCAAAGCTCTCAGAAAACTGACAGTGAAAGCTGGAAATGAAATCAGGCTCCTGAGATGTGCCACCTAGTTCTAGGACTTTCCCCAGATAGATGACAAACTTTTTAAACTGCTTTAATTTTGGAAGCAACATCTCCTAAGCACCCCAATTCATTGATGCCCTGTAATCCTTGCTATCACATACACCTGAAGAAGGAAGGATGTAAAAACAATTCTATCACACTGCCACTTTACCTTCTAAAGAAATGACTGCAAAGCAGTGAAACTCCCAACACATTGTGCAGGAATTAAATGTTTCATTTATAATCTACAGCTATCCTGAAATATTTCCTCAAGTAGGTCTTTTTGAAAGATAGGAAAAGCCTAACCCTTCCATTTGACTTACCAACAAATAAGGACACAAGCCTACACATTGCAATGACAACGCTGAAGCATCTTAACTACTCATCCACAATAACAGCTTTTCAGAAGAAAAGATTCACACACAGGCATTTCTGGACTAACAGAAGGTGTTTAACAAAACATGACAACTACACAGATCCCTTCCAAGCTAGGGGTGGTGTTGCGGCTGGGATGGTTACTTTTCAAGTCTTCTCTACATCTGCCAGGCCAGTTTGCTGTAGAAACAGTAATGCAAAAAAAGGCTTCCACATTCTGATGACAGCACCATGTACAGAACAGCATTCCACCGAACCAGATTCAAGCAGCGTAAAGCTGCGCTTGAATTCAAGCCTGTTAAACTGTTCCACAGGTGCCAGGCTGATTCCGGGAAAGCAAACTCTTGCTCACTTGCTCACTGGCCAGATACACCACAAGCTGGCCTATGCAGGCTCCCCCCACTATGCTGCTCTCAGAATATTTGCTATTTGCTCAGGAGCACCCTTCAGAAGCAAGGGGGAAAATGTAACCAAGCTTATCACCAAAGCTAGTTATCACAAGCTGTGGTAACTGTTGATGCTGTACACAAGCACCGCTTTCTACTAGTATCCTGGAGTTGGGAAGCACTCTAGAGACATTCAGTCCTCTGCAAAGCAAAAAACCGGCTATTGACATTAGGGGGTTTGGGGTTATTGTGTTTTGTTTTAAAGTTACTACTTCCAAAGAGAGACTACGATTCCCCTTTTTCCTGCACACTCCTGGGTCAGTAATGGCTCCATATTACCATCATATGTTATAAAACTCATCATGTACCACAATCTCTTCTCTGAACAGAACTCCAAAGAGGCTTCCTTTCCCCACATACCCACCCACCAGCCAGTACGCAGACAGGCACACTAGTGAAGGTTTAATCGACAACCCTGCCTCAGAATTCCATTCACTCGCTATCCATTCTAACAGTTTAGCCACTGCTGAGAGGGTGAATTCAGCCTAAAGAGTTCTTCTGCTCATTGCCCATGAAATATATAAAGATATAGTGTGATGTGCTTGAGATAGAAATTTGATATTATTTAAAGGGAATAATGTTAGCATGGTTTGGTTGTGCTAGTAAAGAACACGCATTGCAGAGCCCTGGGAACCCACTGGGTATTCCAAGCGTTTTTCTCAAATATGCCATCAGTTCCAAGGGTTTAAAAAATGAAGCTGCCCCAACTCCCCTCTTCATCCCCTAGCACATGGTTTTTCACAGCTTGATGAGGACAACAACTTTGAAACACTGGAGCCTTAAAGGCCACAAATACAGTCACTAGCATCTAAATTCTAAGTTTGAGTATTCTGGGGGAAGATTTAATTTGACAGATGAAGTACATTCTTGATTCTTTTGGAAATCCATGCAACTGGGGTTGCATGTACTTTGTGCAGCTGCATGGGACAAATAGCAAGAGCTGAGGCAACAGGTGGTTCACACACAGATGATGACAAAGAACTGCTAGAATGTGATTTAACACACTTTCATGGGATACCACAAGCATGTTTTACTGAACTAGTGCACAGCAAGCAAATCAAAAGTACAATATTTTCCAAATTAAGTACGTGTTTTGATCACATACTTATAGGACAGTACTGTTATGAAAATTAAGTTTTGCACAAACATAAACTAATAGGAGAGCATGCCAACAAGACAACATTAGAAAGACCCCAAATACATTATTACCTTCACTACTTCAGTTTTCCTATATAGAAAGGGACTTGCTATGATCTTTTACCTGTTACCAATGCATTACAACTCTTGCCTGAATGTTTCCTGCAAAGCCCATTTCACATAAGATGAAGTCTCTTGTTCTCACTTGAACCTTTCAAAATCCTTGTTGTGTACTGTGGCAACCTGTAGCAGATGTCAGGTTCAAGTACCTATTCATATATAAAAGCAGCTGCACTTGGTCCACTCGTATTCTGATAGTGGCTAACAGAGGATGCTTAGAGGACAGAGTATCGGAATCACAGGTAGGTGCAATGGCTTGCTTCCACCAGTACCTTCTAACCATCTAGCAACAGACACTTCAAGTGATATAGAAGTCTTATGTTTAGTAAGCGGTGCTTCTCATTACAGAATCTTCATGCCTTCGTGCTCATTACTCCATGCTCAGCAACCAATGGGCAATGCCACTAAAGTGCAAGTCTCTTCCTCAGGATTCTCTTCTGGCACATCATCTGATAACATCCTAAACTAATTAGCAGCTTGTATGGCATATATATTTATATTCAAAACATCAGGAGTTATTGGTCATATCTGTAACATGATACTCTCTCCCTTCTACAGATTTACACTGATTACATTTCTCAGAGTGGGACAGGATCTTCATGCAAATTTTTATAGTAATAATAAAGTCTCAACACACTGGGTCCTAGAGGCCCTGTAGTAATAGAAAGATAGAAAGTATAGAAGAGGCCAAGTACTGCCCTGCATTTTTGAAGAATTCTAAAGGTTACTGTGAAAGCAAAGTCTACACAAGGTTGTTGGAAGAGCTTTTGAAGACACTGAAGATGCCGACACACCTTGGGGCCAGCACAGCCAAGTCAGGGACAACACCTTGGAGACCCCCTGGCACAGGAAACATTACTCATTAACACAGATTAACAACTCAATCCTCAAAGATGTAGAGGAAATCAACCAATTGCTTTCTCCATGATCAGTTGAATAACACAGTGAAAAGGTAGTGCGACAGGTCTACAGGCCCCGCTCTGCACCGTACCTTTCACCTCAGCTCCTTATCAGAGATGTACCTGTTCTCTTGCATCAGGTCTTTGATCTGAGCCAAAATCCAGTCCACTTCTGAAGAGGAATCAGACCACATTTCTTGAGACTTCGAAACAGACTGCACAGTCTGCATAACCTGAGTGAAGGAAAAATCCAAGCATTAACAGAAAATACGCTCCTCCAATGGCAAACAAAAAGGCATTGCTATGAAGAGAAGATGCGCATGCCTTATGTACTTCATCAACAGCAATTCAAGAAACTCACAAAAGTTCTTCTTCCTAGGGGTGTATTAAAAATTAATATAGGCCATCTTATACTTGGAAAAGGCCTGAATTAAAAAGGCAGCAGCACCAAGGAGTCACTGTCCTGGCATTCTCATTCTGATTCGAAACCTTGCTCTCCCTGACTTCAGCACAAACCAGGACAGACTCATTTTGAATCATTAACTTCACATGTGGGGTGGGGATGAGGTTGTCTACTCAGGACAAGGTTTTGCCAGTCATATTATACATACAGTAGATCAAAATGTCAAATCAACACAGCCATCTACACAACCTGTAATCACCTGACAGCATCTGCTGAGTAGGTGCAATACACAACACAGACTACCAGGTTGTACCATGAATGAAAGACAGAATATTGGAGGTTAGTGCTCCTCTGAAAGTTAGTGATTTCTTGGCTTGATATATACCTTATCTGAGTCTGCCCAGCAAGGTAAGACATGCCTTCTACTTATGCTCACAACTTACCCAAGTGGCAATTCTACCGTCACCACATTCTATAAAATATTGGCATTAAGCATGTTACATCACCAACAAGTATCTAGCAGATTCTTTTTGGAAGATAATAACTACTGAGACAAAAGAGGATTATTTTTCCTTCCAGGTAGGAATGTAAAATGAGACTGGAAAACCAAGGTGTCATTTTCAGGACTATGATTAGCTCTCTTTGCCTATATATGCAAAGCTACCATGGCATGCAAAAGATACTTTAGATGACAAATCAAGTATAAAGACATGAGCCAAAGTGACTAAAGAACCTCTAGCCTACCCGTACAAACAATCAGACAACAAAGCACACAGCCCCCAGGACAGAGCTTATTTTGGCCTAGTTTACACCTTACAGACTTACATAAAATTTTAAGTATAATAAGTAGTTAACAAAATAGCTAGAGAAGTATCTGGATCATAGACTGTATAGTTACACTGTTATAAAGATGACTTAGGTATAAGTGATTCTCCTTCTTACATGAAAAAGATTAGAGACAGACTATACACTTATGCAGGAAGACTCACAGCAGAGTAGATGTAGTACCACTCTTGCTATGCCAGTCTAGGGTAAGTGTTTAAATATAAGCCTAAAAAAGCTTCAATTAGTATCTATTTGATATTTGGAACATTCAATTGCTGTCATGGTTAAGAAATTATTTGGTTGCATCAAACCATCTGCCCTTAAGGGCACAAGAACAAGCCCATGTCATTTTTTTCAATCCATTTCTAAGTTTCAGAGATTTTATCAGCTATGATCAGTTTTAAGTTACAGGTCTACTGTTGCACAGAACAGTTTCAGAGGCCAACAAAGGACCAATATGCTTGCATCTCTCCAAATTACTGGCAGTAGTTATTAATGCATAAAAGTAGTATTATGTTTCTTATAAAGACAAACTTCAGTTAAGAACTTGCAGGTATCAGCCATAAGGAGTAATACTCCTTGCGGCTGACAGATCTTGGCAAGCCCTTTGCCCACCCCTACTAAGTGTACCTCAGAGTGGCAAAAACGATACACTAAAGGAAGCTATATCCACAATGCATGTATCTACAGAGCATTAATTTTTCACAATCCAGCTCTATTTTATCACTTTTGACAGACTTAGAAGTACACCACTCAAAATCTTTCAACAAGAAAGCCAGTCTTACAGGGTGAACAGAGACATTTCAAAAGCACAGCATGCAACATTCAATTAAATTGAGGTATATAACATAGAGTTTACTCTTCAGCCTGTATTTACACCGTTTCAATAGGACAAGGAGAGTTTCACATGAGCTTCGAAACAAAAGCTTTGAAATTACTATTTAGCAATTGACTGACGACTACTTTCCCCCACTCAACCCTGGCCAGTTTAAATTTTGAAGTTGTATTTTCCTATTCACTTTTAAATACTTCCCTTTGTTCTGTTAATATGTTAAGAGGTCACTCACTACATATAATCAATTCGTCTCCTTTACGATACAATGCAAAATGTACAAAATAAGCCGGTACGAACTACAGAAAGGGAAGGATGAACAAAGGAGAATCATGTTATGTACTCCAAAACCAAGACAATGAAGGAAACTGGATGTTCATTTTCAATAAAATTCCTGACCCTAGTTCTCATTGCTGATTAAGTCTACACTTCACTGGAATGTTAGCACAATTTATCCTTTAATCCCTAATGATACTAATCAAAATAAAAGTAACAACAGCTCCCCAATGACAACAGTATGTCGGTGAGGTCATATCCAAAGACACTTTACAGGGTCTGTAACCCAGCTCTGAACACATCTTAAGAACTATCCCATTATTAAGAAAGGGAAGCTGAGCAGAGATTTCTGGGGCAAATTAGTCAGAAATCTGAACTGCAGCACCTCAGCCACTGGGCCACTGCAAAAATACACAACGGATGATAGAAAACGTGATCTAATGACCTCTGAATGACAGGTCTCAACTTCCAAAGACACTAGGACGAATGAAAACAAACTGAGCACTACCCACCTGGACAAGGAAGACTTGGGATCTCCAACAAGTATATATCTCATTTATAAACACGAACAAAGAGTTTGCATTAGAAACCATCACAGCTCAAATTGCTTGTTCTCTGCAGTGAAGCTTTTCTTTGGCAAGCCATGTACGACAATACTAGGAGACATAACTGAACAAGAAACTAATCAAGCCTCTCTGCGCACATGCGGCAGTCACAGGTCCCCTATGGGCTACACGCTAGACGGCAGCACTACTTGAGGCAAGAGTACACAACCCAACAAGCGCTGGTAGCACTGTGGACACTAGCTTACTGCCACCTCTGCAGCACTAATATAAATACCACTTCTGTATCACTGACGCTTCTGGATAGATTCTAATTGTGGGAGGATACTACAGGGAGAAAAAAGGGATCCTTGCAGTTATATGAAACAAACTCCTGGCACAGCAACTTAGTCATGCTAGCACTCCGGTATCTCAAATGAGGCCTGGCCAAGAGTACCAGTTCTTCAGTTTGGGCAAGGATGAAGAGAAGACTTATGCCCCAAGCAGGAAATTAGAAGAAATGAAAGTGCTGATGACCAAACTACACTTACCCGAAACTGCTCATTCTTGTAGGATATCAGCACATCTCTGACTTTTTCTAGAAATAAACATAAACACATAGTTTAAACAGGGAATGGATGAACTATATAAGGGAATTTTTTATCTGGGCAAGCTGCTTAACTCTGCTGAATATACAATCAAGGAAAACATCAGTCAAATGAAGTAATAAATTCTGATTCCGAAGACTCCTACAGCTCCCAGGCTTTTCCAGTAACATAAATTTTATCAAGCAGGGTTGAACCAGGAGTTCAGTATTTCATCGCTAACAGTGGCCAACAATAGGCAAGTCGGACAAATCCAGACAGCTCCAAAAAAATCCCTAAATAGATGAGTTCAGGAAGAAATTGTTCCCATAGGCAGTTCATATTCATATCTGTATTCCTTATACTTGCATTTTACATCTATTGCAACAGCACTGTGGCTATTCACAAACCAACCACATGCTTATTGGACTTCACTAAACTTTAATTTACCATCTACATGAAATGTCCTTTCTCCGCCTGTGGATCGCTTTTACTGTACCTGAAATAGTACCATATTTCAAAACACTTCACCATTCAGGTGTCATTATCACCTGCTATCAGGATGCCCTCCACCCAGTATCAGCTAGATAGAACTTCCAATGCATTTGAACTGTAGGACTGATATACCATTGCCATTCCGTTACTCCAAACATATAAATCACAGAATCTACTGTACCATTCTGAGGTTCTCTCTTTTGGAAACTGGGCATGCAGTGGTTTTTTTTTTTAAGGGTAGCCAAGGAGAACAAAGAATAAGGAATAGCACATGCTTTGATCTCACCCAACATGAAGTCAGACAGAAGCCCAGACATTCTGACAAGAAAAGTGGTAAGTGCTGCTGCATTCCAAAGTTTAGTGCTGCCTCTAGGTTTGAAATATTCCAATAAATTCTGTATTAAACTCAAAGTGCACAATAAATTAACTAAAATTTTGTGGATCACAGCTACTCTATCTATGTACGAGTCTGTTATAAAGGAATCTAGAAAAGACTTGCAACAAAACCATAGATCCTAAAGCCAGAAAGATCATTATAGTCACCTAGTGGGACCTTCCAGGGAGCATGAAGGGTCACTTCAGTTTTTCTGCACACTCTCGGAACTTTGGATTGGGCTGCTGTAATCTGTTGGGCGAGTTACTCCCCATAACCATGCCATGTTTTGTCAGAAAAAATTATGACTAATTGGTTTTACTGTTTGAGGTACTGTTTGATAATCTCACATGCCTCAAATCACAGACCAGCCATCTAATGTGAACTCCTGCTTCCTCCAGTAAGTCATTCAAACTAGAAACCTACTTTGAAAAAAGCTCCTTATTTTGGGTTCAAAGACCTCTGCTGATGGAAAAGCAACCACTGGAACAGTTTACTGAAGTCTTCCCATTGTTTTGCACTTTATAGCTCAGATTGTGTCCAGGTTGAGTGACCTGTGATTTTTTTTATTTTTACTTTTTAATATATACTATTGGCAGCTAGTGATTTTTTTGTTCACGTGTGAAGTATTTCAAAACTGGCTGAACTGCCTTTATGCTGCTCTTGCTCAAGTTAGGAATCTACAGAGTTTTGAGGGCTATACAAGGACCATAGCATTCTTCTGTCAGTAGTGGCCTCAATACCAAAACTTGTAAAGACAATTTTTACAATGCTTGGTCCTAAACCATCCTGGTATAACTGTTGCTACTGATTAAGATACTGCATATTCAATAGAAGTAAAAGATTTTATGCTACAAATTCACTGAGCTAATAGCAAAAAAGTCAGTCACCCCAAGAATCCACCAAGGCCTAAAGAGGAATCCCAAAACCTGAGCTGAAGGTGCATTGTCAGGGCTAGAAGATGACACTTTTAAACTGCTTTCTCTAGCACATGACATACCTACTCCTTGTATCTGCCATTGTTCTAGGGGCACCTACCATGGAATTCCTTGTGTTTCTGACAGGCCTCATGCTGTGGGGTTCGAATCTCCCATGCATCATTGTCCAACTCTGCATTTTCTTCCATCCCTTCCTGCTCCTCGTCCTCATCCTCGTCCTCACTTTCTTCACATAAATTATTGCCCAGCTGACGGCTCCAATACGTCTTTCGTAGCCAGTCCAGCACAACATCACAACCTAATGGAAAACAGAAAACATTCTCTTCTCAGTGAGGTTTTCTTTATTATTGAAAAAAATAATATAGGTGGCACACTGCTAACTTGCATTGTGACAAGAAATGCTGTTAACAAGTTATGAACCCTGAAATCACATACAACTCCATTAATGAAAAGGTGAACAAGTTTAAAAAAAAAATCAACAAAAAAACACAACAAAAAGCCCCACAACTCAGTATCACAGGCCAGGTAACACCCACTGTCATTTTGGCAACAAGAAAGATTGGACACTGCTATAGCGCTGCACCTTGCTCAAGCTAGCCAAATTTAAGCAGAACCTAAGTCCCAGCAGTGGCATTCTGATGAGAAAATAAGTCAATTCTTTAGTATCACTACGATCAACATAGTGTCTATAACAATAACATTAATTTTTTGTGCAGAGACTACACCAGGCATATATTAGGTAGAATGGAAAGAAAACCCCTTTTCTCCCATCACTATTCCACTACTCAACTCAACCTAAGGGCTCTGCTGAAGGCTATTTAACTGGCTCCTCAGTGCTTAACCCAAAATTCCCAGGAATCCCTTCAAATGCCACGAGCTGGTCATTTGTTCAGGCTTGCAGTATCACTGCATTTCTCCCTAAGTGGGACTTTTTAAGAGTCTCAGGTATCTCTAGACCGTCAGGAAAAGCATTTACCTCGCTCCCTGAGATGAACTTCTGTGCTGTAAAGAGGCAAGAGGGCCGAACTATTGTTTCCAGTATTTTTTTCAGGGGAAGGAGAAAGTCTTTGAACACCTGCCCTGCGACACACCACAGCCTGGAGCCACCGGACACAGTTCAGCTATCCCCACAGGGCAGCGGCAAACCCTCCTGGTGTCCCACACCACAGCTCTCCCTGACAGAACGAGCCCACTACCTGCCCTGCAGGGCCCCAAAATGGAGGGACGGGTGCTCCCCTCAAGGCCTGCAGCACTGGCATTGCCACCCTTAGCGCAACTCAGGCCAGGCCCTCCCAATGCTGCCTGCCAGCAGCACTCACCCTTGCGGCACAGAGCCAACCGCGGCAGCTTCCCATGGGTCAACTCGTGACGGAGATCCACAACCCAGATGGGGATATCCACCTGCAAGAGCAACCACGGGAGTTACATCACAGTTCCCACCGCATCATGCCACAGCTGCATGCAGAGGACCTCCACCTGGGTGGGAACGGCCTCTTCTGGGCCACTCCTGCACCGCAGTGCCCCAGCTTCCCACTTCACGGGTGGGCTGAGATCCCCTCCTCTCTGATCCCACTCCTCCTGTGACCTAGGATCCGTACAAACCTGGGATTTTTACAGTTTGAGTTCTTCAACGTTACTTGCAACAGCAGGTGTCTTTTTAGGCAGAGCTGCTACGTGTAATTTAATGAGATATTGAGCAGCAGTTAAATTTTATTTAAACAAAACATTCGGAATGACAGTTTTTATATCAAAGATACAAATCATATCATATATAATACTCAAATCATACACACTCCAAGGTGCACATAATTTTTTGCAACTTTCCTAAGGACAACTAACTTTAACTATGCAAGACCTCTATTTTTAACCTGGATCCGTTTTTGAAAGGTGAGAAGCACCTTTCTTAAAAACAAAGCAAAAAAAGTAATAATTAAAAAAAAAATTAAAAATCAATTCATCATTCTCACACAGGGGCCCCAGACAAGGCTACATATACAGGAGAGTATCAAATGCTGTCTGTTTTTCACTTTCAAAACTTGCTGTTCAGACCCAGATACGATGCTCAGTGCAGCTGGCAATAAAAGGACTCATGCTGGTCCTGCAACTACAATCACACCTTGAACCTTCCCTCCTCCACACGGAGGTGGACAAGCTCCCCTCAAGTGAGAGACACAAGATGAAAATGCCTGCAAGTGTGATTAAGTGCTTTTTAGGTATAACCTCGCCTGTCAATGACTAGAATTGATAAACCATAGATTTAGCTCTTTTTCCCCTATCTCAGTAGCTAACAAACAAAAATGTGTGTTGTATATGTCAAGAGGGACTTTGTTACTCCTAATGTGACTTTAAAGAACAAAGTTTTAGATCTAGTTACATCAAGCCTCTTTAAAACTTTGCAGCTGGAAAGAACTGGCATCTATATCCATTATTTTGGTTACAAGAGAATGACCCTCCCCAACTCCCTCCATCCAATGCTGTTAATAAACAATGCATACACTCTGTATATACATAAGTTATTAAGTAACTCTTATTAAATATTTACCTCTCTGGCTAATTGTCTCAGAGGAATGCTGACCATTTTCTGTTTCCTTTCTGTGATCAAGTTGACAAACCTGCATGTAGGTTACGGAAAAGATAAAAGACTGTCAAATGAGCTATCAAGAAACTCGGAACCCCAGAGACAAATCCCTCACGTGCTGTACAACACTGTGGTCCCAGAGATGCCAAGTGGAATTAGGCAGCTGAATAACGCTATCTGCCCAGGCCTCTCTGTCTCTCACAGCACACAGGCCTTCAGAGCCCTACCTTACAAGAGCCAGCCCATAAGAGAGGATGAGCTCATGTGACTTCAGTCTCCCAGACGAATCCAGGACCTTGCAACGAATCAGTTCAGCGGTGCAATCCACTGCGAGAGGCATTTTGGGACCGTACCTAGAGACAAAGGAAAAACAGGTGAGCAGTCTCACAACAATACACTCCCCTGGCAAAAAAAGAGTTGCTTTCCAGCTACTTTTTGTGCTCTGTGGTTCATAACACTCTGAAAAACAGCGTGCAGAAAGACAGCATCAAAGACCCCTTACAGAAGGCTTTTATTTGGAACAGCTACTACTCCTAAGCACGTTAGATGAGTACTTACTGATATGCTAAGCGCATACACGATACATGACACCTAGACCGGTCCTGTGTACGGCTGCAGCAGGGGTAGCGCAGCCAGGACGAGGGGATCTGGGGGCCCTGCAGATGCTCCCTGCAGCACTCTGCCTGCACAAACCCGCCTGTGAAGCTGCGGGCAGGCAGGGCTTCTGCCTCCCCTGGTGCCCAGGGGGCCAGCCTGCCTCTGCCGTGGGCCGCACTCCCCAAGCCCACCGCAGGAAGACGGCGCCCTGGCAAGAGGCAGCCGCCCGCCCGGCAGCACCGCCCGTCTCCACACGCCACCCAAACCGCGG
>VYXH01003211.1:214970-251248 GCA_013397275.1 Burhinus bistriatus | reverse complement strand
ATGCTGGCCTTGTTGGGATGTGCCCCCCCCCGCAGCGGTGGGGTAATGCGGGGCTGTGTCTGCGTGACCGTGGTGGACCGGGGGCTGCGGGGGAGGCAGGGCCCGCCGGGGGCCCGCAGGAGGGAGGCGGCAGCGCTCCCGGCTGAAGGAGCAGGTGTCCCACGCGTGCGCCCGGTGTCCCTCACCTTCCAGCCTTGGCTCTGCGTCTGTGTCTGTGTCTGCACTTGCAGAAGGCTCAACTTGTTTCTGCTTGCACCGTTTTACAGGTTTTTGCAGTAGGCTGAATCAATAAATGATCCAGGCTGTAAATCACCGTATTTTTTGAGGCTTTTTTTTTTTTTAAAAAAACCCCTCTTTTGTCGTGGTTTCGGCTGGACTGGCCCAATCAGGCGGAACGATAGATGCTCCCTCTCCTGCCCCGCTTCAAAGGGAGGCAGGAGAGAGCGAAAGAGAGAGACTTACAAGTTTAGAAGGAACTAAACTACTTTAATGAAATATTAATAATAAAAGAAAATAAATTAAATATATACAAAACTGTATCAAGCTCCCAGGATGACAGTCACGTCGCCAGCAGGCACTGGGGAAGTCCCAGACTAGACTCGGTGATGGACGGGAGCTGGATTCTGGATCTGGATTCAGGATCGGGATCAAAGGCAGACGTAGAGACAGAGTCCTCCTCGGACGTCGGCCATTGAAGAAAGAGAGCTGACCCTTTGATCCCTCAGCTTTTATACTGAGCATGAGGCAGATGGGATGGAATACCCTGTTGGTCAGTTTTGGGTCACCTGTCCTGTCCACTTCTCCCTGCAGGGGTGACCCCTCTACGCTTTTCCGCTTCCGACCCTCCAATGGGGCAAGTAACCAAGTTGGCTGCCCTTGGTTGTTATAGCAATAAGGATACGCAAGAGCCTCTCTGCATCCCATTCCTTGGCATCAACTATAAACATCGGTCTTAGCACTCTGAGAGCGAAGACTTTTCTGCACAACATGCTGTTAATTTCAGCAGTTAGAAGAGGCCTAGCTAAAAAGTAAAGTTACTGAACAAAATTGGTCCTGTTTTACCTCAAACCAGGACATCTTTTCACTGATTTGTTTGCATAATCCCAGGAATACACTTGTGTTAGAGGTGAGAGGGGAGGTAGAACTGCAACAAGGGATGGGAAAAAAAGCACTGGAGGTGGAAGTCCACAGAAGGTACTTACACTGGTTTCACTAGTGGAAAAGCTCAGCCTGTAGGTTCTGGTGCTGTCTCCAGCACCTAAAGAGTAGCTCGGTCTTTCCCCAAGACTCTCGGGACTTTAGGATAGCTTGAGCTTTTTTGTTCAATATTCTGAAGCAAGATGTTATTTGCAGAACTGTTATTCATCCTCACCAGCTTTCTATGACCATTCTCTGAAGAAATGCGTATACTGTTCTTTGGTGTTAATAAATACAGGCCAAATTGGAACAAGAGTTCCATTACTCAAAAGAAGTGTAAGGTTGAGGGAACAGATTTGACATTTGTTGCCAAACTCCCGCAGTGCCTCATGCAGTGAAAGTGAATTCTCAGAAGATACGAGGCGGGGAGAAAACTTGGAACAGGGCCCTGTTCTCTGGAAATGGAGTTGCACTTTTCATCTGCTTAAAAAATGTTCTGAAAGGACAAGCTGTTTACTGCATTCAAAGGGTCTTATTCAGAGCATAGGAACACCGTGTGTCATTTTGCTTGCCAGATTACTCCCGGGTTTCACAAATGAACTGCAGTGCAAAGGTTGTAAAAGGCGAATGCTGCAGTGCCGTGGAACAGATAGGATACATCAAACTTGATCAGATCACCTGCTCCCAGAACCTCAGAGACATGACTAGATATTAAATTAAAAGGAGTGTTTTTCATTCTTATTCTCTGTGGAGAGGGAGAAAGATGTGAAGGGTTTGGTGTCTGCTAGAGAGATGGAAGGGAGCAAGGACTGAACCAGCATAGATTTCACATGCTTCATGTGCTTTCAAATTCTGGATCTATGGGGAATTACGCTTGTCCTGTTGCTCTGCTGCTGGTGTCTGGCTACGAGGTTGCTCAGTACAGAATTGGGAGGTAATGGGCAAAGATGGCTTGTTGCCCAGAATGTCCCCCACAAGACTGGCAGCAATTTGCCGTTCTAGTTTCTGCAGCCTTGCTGTGGTGGTGGCTGAGAGGAGAGGCCAGGATTGTCTGTGGTGTCCCTACAGTACTTTGGGAATCTGGATGGTTAGGGTGGGTGAGGTTACTTGCACCTGCAGGTGAAGTGTCAATGAGGAGCGAAGAACCAGACTGCTATCTTGGTAGAAGGCCTAAATGGAAAACCTATTTTTTAAAAGAAAAGAGATTTCAGTGTGTCAGGGCAATGTAGGTAGAGGATTAAAATGAAAAATCCAGCAGGTGAACTGTGATAATCCTTCCTCTAAAGAGACATGAATCTGCTTTTTATTTGTATAACTGAAAAGGAAACCCCCAGAGCCTTCCTGAGTAGTCTTGCTCTTGCTGGGAATAAGGAAATTCCTTTTCCTACTTTCTTTCCAGAGAGTTTGGTTTGAAGTAAGCAGAGATGATACCTAGAAATGGCCTTGGAATGTCAGGTAAAAGGAAATTTCACACTCAGCATGCTTTTCTTGACTGGGGTTAGCAGCTATGTGCCAACCTTCTTCCTGGAGTAATCAATGACAAAAAATGCATTTAAAATCAGTGGGTGCAAAGGATTAAGCTTTGGGTCATCCAGAAATGAAGAAAAAGCCCTTTAAACCAGAAAAGGAGCGAGTGTGACAAGATAATGGGAGGTCAGATGGATTTTTTGTTTGTTTGTTTGCTGCTGTTGTTTCCTATATTACTTTTAAGGCACAGCCAAGAAAGAACAATGCTCTCTCTGCCTTTCTGTGGCTTGCTAGTCTAATCTCTAGTGCATCCTAAGACATTTGAGCTCCACATATTTCCCAAACCCTTTGAGATGGTTAGTAGAGCAGTGGGTGGCAGAGTATTGAGAGTGTATCTGGCCTGGCAGTTGTTGCCTTCTTGTTTGAGTGTTATTCCCTGGAGTGGGGAGAGCGACTGCTGATAGGGCAGAGAAGAAGGGAGAGGGGCCTCTGCATCTTCTCAGTGCTATTGGCTGGTTTTGTTTTCTGGCATCTATGAGACTTGAGCTTTGGAGACTAGCCATCGAACATCCTGTTTTCACTGAATTTGTCTCTGTTCTTCCCAGTCTGTTTTCTTCTGGACGCAGAGTTGCTGCAATAGCACCAAGGTAAGGATATGAAACGGCACATCTCGGCTCTTTTCTCACATGGGGATTGTTATGTTTGAGTAAAAGGTATCTGGCATTCTAAGCAGATAAAGGCAAGTTTAGCTGGGATCTCAAAAATCTCTATGCTCTTTAGAGAGCTAGGCAACAGAGGCTAATAATGTAACTCCAGATTTGCTGAGTGCTGAATTAATCTAACCTGCTTAGAATCACGCTGTGTGGATTCCTGTGCAGCAAGTACTAAGCAATGCCTGCACACTTTTAGTCCTTATGCTCAATCCTGCTCTCGTTGAAGTTAGTGGAAGTTTTAGGGTGAAGCTGCATCAAGCCTCACATATGTTGGGATTGGCAAGGACAGCAGATGGGCAGTAATTCTCTTGTGCCATGAGTGCGTGACCAAGCTGCAGCTTCCAGCCTTTTCTGATAAAGCTGAATGAGGTGCCGTATGTAGTTCTTTACGTCTGGGAGCTTCCCGTGGTGCAGGACTTGTTTCCCTGCTGATCCTAGATGGAAAGATTTGTTGCAGAAGAGACCTGTGACTTCCGTGCTCAGCACTTTCTGCAAAAAAGGGAGGAAGGACAACTGGAATTTCTGTGTGCATGGTCTCAGCACACTGAGCAGCCATCTCTGGGTAAGAGGGTCCCGGCAGGAAAGACAGACATTTTTTTTGATGAATCTCCTGAAAAGTGCTCAGACAATATGGCCATGGAGCAGAGTCTAGGAACAGGCACTGAACATGAGGGGGAATGGCAGAAGTGCCTTTCTCCCTATAGGAGATGCAGGTGTCAGGTACAAAATGTCCTTTAAAAGCACTGGAATGAGGTATCCTGGAAAACCTTCCTGCTCCAAAACTTGCTTTACTTTACTTCTTTTAATGTGTGTTCTTCTCTTTTTGACTGAAGATAAACAAGAGCCTATGAGGACTTGCACCTCCCTCCTCCCTCAAAGATGGAAGGCTCCAAGGAAAAAATCATCCTGAATATTGGGGGAGTCAGATACGAGACATACAGCAGCACCCTCCGGACCTTCCCAGGGACCAAGCTGTGCAGTCTAACAGAGCCCCATGCCCCAGACATCTACGACTATGATCCCACCACCAAAGAGTTCTTTTTTGATAGGAGTGCTGAGATCTTCAGCTACGTGTTGAACTATTATAGGACCAAACATTTCCACTGCCCCGTTGATACCTGTAGGTCAGTCTTAGAAGAAGAGCTGGCTTTCTGGGAAATAACTGAGACACAGCTGGCATCCTGCTGCTGGCTGAAGCTGAATAATAAAGAGGTGCAGCCAGAGGAGTTTAACGTTTGGGATGAAAATGAACAGACTGATGACCAGTGCCTTATAGTCCAGACAGAAAGAAGGGATTTCAGCTGGCGAACCAGGTGGCAGCCAAAGATTTGGTCTATGTTTGAAAAACCCTTTTCGTCTTTCAGTGCTAAGGTAATACTATATGTGGAGATGGACACAGCCTGTGTCCTTTGGGATTACTGGAATGGGTCCATAAAAAATGCTAATGGGTTCATAGCTTTGATAAGTATGCTTTGAGTCCCAGATTAAAAAAGAAAATAAAATTCTCTCTTCTCATTAAACAGACACCTCCTCCTTCTCTCCTCCTCTTGTCCCTGTTCTCTCTACAAAATGCATGCCCTGTGCCTCTTTAAAATGTGAAGGCATGCAGAGCAACAAACGCAGGTCAGAGACTGCAGAGGATGTTTTCTGTGCTGCTGGTATTTCTGGAGCCAACATTTAGTGCTGAAGAGACCCTTAGTGTGAGTCTGTCCTCATTACTCCAGCTGTCGGACATTTCCCCTTCCTTAGAAACACCGATATAGGAGTTCATGTGGTTTTTTCTTTGACTCCAATCTTCTCTATTATTTTTCAGTTCTGAAAGGAGAAAATGCACTCCATGTGAGCAAGACAATGGTGATCTGAGAAAAATCAGTCTGGGATTGTACTGTGCCTGTGGAGGGGATCCTGGGGTTGTGGCGGGGCAGTGAGGTTATGCGATACTTGTTTGTTGAACTAATTGCACATGTGCCCTTTCCTCCCTCTGCAGTGCTTGGCTTTTGTTTCTCTGCTGTTCAACGTTGGAATTGTCATCATATTCTGTGAGGAGACCAAGGCACAATTTGAGTTCTTTACTGCTAACTTCACCTCTGTTGGCTATTCTGAGGTCTCCCACAACGACCATGAACCCTATTACCACCAGGCTGCCTACTTGCTTCATCTGGAGCTCTTCTGTGTCCTCTGGTTTACTTTTGAGTTCTCTGTGCGATTTTGTTTCTGCCCAGACAAGAAGTTGTTCTTCCAGAATCCCCTGAACATGGTTGACTTCCTCTCCCTCTTCCCAGTTTATATTGAACTCTTTGTGGCTGGGCAGATTCAGAGAATGCCCAGCCTGGGGCTTTGGTTGGGCTTTGTTCGCGTTGTCTATCTCCTCAAACTCCTGAAGATATCCAAGCTGATAGAAACACCACTGATCCTCAGGGTTCTGTGCTACACCTTCAAGTCTATTCTCAGAGAGATTTGCATCCTGCTGATGATTTTGGCCTTTGAGACCCTCTTCTTTGGCTCCCTCTTTTTCTATGGGGAGTTGCTGGGTAGCCATCCCTCCTACACAGGGGAGCTGCACTTAACTGACATTCTTGTTTGCTTCTGGTGGGCTTTGATCACACTCACTACAGTGGGCTACGGAGATATTATCCCTCTCACTACAGCTGGCCAAGTGACAGCAGCCTTAGCTGCAATATTTGGCATGTTAACTATTATCATCCCAATACCCATTTTCCTGGTGAAATTTAAAAGCTATTATGACATTGCTGTCTTCAAACAGAAGCTGAAAAGGAGCAAGAAACACTAGCACTTCAGAGCCTCTGTTCCCCTTTGCCTTTAGCAATAAACCTGCAGCATGGTTTATTCCCTTTGGTGGGAAGGGAGCGCAAATAGTTCTTACTGCATTTACTTGCTGCCGTAGCATATTTCAAACGATTGGTGAAGCCTCAGGCTGCCGTACTTGATACGCAACTGATCAGACCTGTCAAATCCCATGGGTCTTTCCCATTTTGTACTTCCTCCCATGGTCTTTTATATGCCAGAGTTTCTCTCTCTCATCTAGCTGTTCGGAGACAGGCTGTGATGCTGCATTATAGCCTGAATGTGCACCACAGAGCCCAGTTCCATGACCTGGGGCCACAGCACGCTTCCTCAGCTGGCGTACAACCCATGATGCTAGCTATGCCCTCCATCACCTGAGAGACCATAATCTCATTTTGCATGCTGGGAAAGAAGATTTGTGCACAGTCCTGCTCTGACAGCGAGGAAAAAGCATGTTTTTCTGTTTTGTTTTGTTTTTTTTTTTTAACAATGTTCTGTTTCCTGATTTTATCTAAACAAGCCAGTACATCTGATTTGCCTGCACTTACACACAGATGTAAAAGCGGCAGCAGGCTGAACTGAACATCTGTGGTCCAGAGAGCCAGCGCTGCTTGATAACCTGCTTTGCGGGCTCACAGGAATCCCTGTGGCGTTTGGGTAGCAGCAAGGGAGCCCTCCGACAGCAAATCCTTCTTGGCTCTCCTGAAGTCAATGGCAACCTTTCCTTGATCTTTTCTTGATCAGTGAGATCAAAATTTCATTGGACACTTCCAGTGGATCAACACATTTTAACAGTTCTTGATTTTTATGTAACGAAGTCACTGAGCTATTAGCCAAATAGTTTTTGCTGTTCAAAAGGAGGAACATCATCTACAGTACTCCATATAACTTTAATGTCATTTACTTTCTTAAGGCATAGATATAAACTAGGAATATTTATCTTTTAACTGCATAGTCTTAGTTGTTACCTGTTTAATTTTGAAATAACAAATATTGTTGAGGTTTGAAAAAAAAAACCACATACCATTGTTTATATAGCAGGATGATGTACTAAGATTATTTTGTTTAGTAAGTAAAAATTTCTGTATACAATAATGTGTATGTATTTAAATTTCATTAAGGCTGTATTTTAATGGCAGTTTTGACTAAGTTTTGTCTGTCACTATGGTTTTTCTGTTCAGGATAGCATTTTAAGGCTGTTTTATTTTTATTGAAACACCAGGAAACTTCCCTCTGTTCCAATGCAATTACAATGAATTAGTTTTTGTCTAAAGAGAAAAAAACACTGCAAACATTTCGGGCACAAAGCACGTGAGAAGCTGGAGACACCCTGGCAGTGGAAGGAAGGTCTAGGTGTTCTCCTGCACCCACCTTTGCTATGCATAGAGTGGAGATGCTGAGCAGGGTAAAGCCACGATGCTGGTGCATAGGAATTTTTCTTCATTAGATCGAAGTGGTGCTATGTTTTCTGTGGGCATATATAGTCTTCTTGGAAATTTGTATTAATTGCAACAGTTTAACAGAGATTTGCCAGGCCTGTTCTTGAGTTTTCCCCAGTCTGGGAAAGGATCCACGATATAATCACAGGCCATGACCCCATTTTAAGAATCCAAGTCAAATCCACTGGAACAGTTACATCTTAGTGGCTGCGAAGTTAGGAGGTGGTTCAGAATGCTGCAGTGCTTATTTGTGTGTTTAGCCAGCTGTGGTGGTGTACACCCATTTTTCAGCGGACGCTTCAGAGGAGACACTTTCTGCAGTTGAGGAGAGCCCGCAGAAGAGGGTGCTCCCTAAATGCACATGGCAGTCCCATTTCTGCACAGGTAGCATGACCTGAACATCAGAACAGGGTGTTGCACTGCTCTCTGCAACACCACTCCACCTGGATCCAAATGTATGTTTCTGTCACATCAGTCAGCCTCCACTCCTGTTTGTCATAAAAACAGCAGTTACAGCAGCAACATTGTCAATGTTGATGTGATAGAAGACCTGTAGTTCCTCTGGATCTAACCTTGCTGCGAACCCAGCACTGGGTTTATCGGAGGAAGAATATGTACTCTAAGCTCAAAAAAACTGCCTGGAGTTGGTGGAAAGCAGAATCGGTTAGATCAATTGTTGTTGTTCAGTTAAAGAGCAGTATATGGAAAAATCATCATCTATGAAGCATTGCCAAGCTTTAGTTGCATTTCAATGCCTTGCTCGTGATCTTTGTAATGTAGATATTACGGTATCCTTGGGGAAAGAGTCTCATTTTCTGAGAGTCAAAGTGCAATATATACAAAACAATGACTTAAAAAATACACTTAACTTAGAGAACAGTGCAATAAATGATATAATTCACTCCAGAGAATAATCATCCAGTCGAGTTTCAGAGTGCCAAAGACAGAAATATATTATCTTGGCTACATGCTGGAGTTGCCTCTTTTGAGGTTTGTCCAGTCACCGGAAGAAACTGTGGAAAAATAACTTTCTGTATATTAATAATATATAAATCATAAAACGTTTTCCACGCTAGGGTTAGGGATTTGAAGGCTTGGAGAACAGATATCTCAGAGTGAAGAATAGGATTAGTGGTTTTCAAAAACCTGTTTACGTTATAGCTGTCATTTGTGAAAACACCAGAAGGCAGCTGTGTTGAAATGGAAGGACATAGATCACAGACTGTCCTGCAGGAGACTGTAAAGTACTTGTGACTTCCCTAATCCTTAGGGTGTGTTTCGCATATGCCTCAAAGCACAGAGAAGTTGCTCCAAGACAGAGGTGTTGCCAAGACAGATGGTCCTATTATTTGCCCAGCCCATTTCCACAAGGTCAGCTGGATCGCTTGAATGCGAACAGAAAGTGTTTTTTTATAGTACTGTTTTCAACGCTTAGTACCTCCCATTGTCTGCCTTCACCCCAAACTAGATCAGTGTCCACGCTGCGGTATGCATGAGCGTATGTATGCATGCAGGACTAACTCAACTCCAGCAGTGGGGAGTGGGGGCACTGCTCTGGTTTCGCTGACATCTGGGTGTGGAACTCCCCTGGCAGTCAACACCGGGGCATCTGCTCTTGAACTGAGGCTCCTTTGGGCCTTCAGGCACCCTCAGGCTGGGCCTCTGAGGGTACCCGAGTCTACGTGGTCAGTAAAGCAAGGGTCTAGCTTGCTCTCAAGACCAGCTTGTGGATTTGTGCCTGAAAAGTCACCTCAGCCCATGCCCTAGAGTGGAATAAACAGGGACAGCCTGAGCAGTCACAGCATCCTGGCCAAGCTCTTCTGCTTGTGTAGCGCAGGCAGACGGGACACACTTGCCACGTTGCTAATTGCTAATAGCCCAGCTGAACACATTGCAGACAGTTTGATCACTATCGCCTGTCTGGGACTGGTCAATGACACGTGTTAGTGCGGTGGTTAACCCTGGCCAGCAGCCAGATGCCCACGCAGCTGCTTTCTCACTCCTCTCCTCAACAGGATGGGGAGAGAAAATAAGATGGAAAAGCTTCTCGGTCAAGATAAAGACAGGGAGATCACTTACCAACAACTGTCACAGGGAAAACAGGCTCAACTTGGGGAAAACTAAATTACTGCCAGTTAAAATAGATTGGGATAGTGAGAAACAAAACAAAAAAATCAAACCAATGCCTTCTCCTCCCCAATTTTTTTGGGGCCCAACTTCACTACTTCACTCCTGACTCTTCTGCCCCCTCCCGCCCCCAGCATGGCTGACAGGGGTCAGCCCCCTGCTACTGGCACCTCGTCACCTGCGCCCGGTCCAGCTGAGGACAGGCACCCCGGTCCCAAGGCCACCGGGCTGCACAGTGCTGATGCTCTCTGAGTCCCACCATGCTGGGTGGAGCAGCTGGATGAAGATGGGGGGAAGAGGTCATCCTCCCAGGTGGAGGGAAGCACAAGGATGAAGCAATCCCTAACGCACAAGCTCACCTGACTTAGCCTCCGGCGATGAGTCCTGGAGCTACAAATCCCGGAGGAGATGCATTCCCAACATAGGCTGTTCATGTCAGCCTGACTCTTGTGCCGTCCCTTTTTTCATAGCTGGGCCATGGACACACAACTCTTCCAGAGGGTATGGCAGGCTCTTCCTGAAAAAAGGGATACGAGCTTTGACAGCAGACTGTGAAAAAGCCCGTAGCAGCTTTCGGTATTGAGAAGGCTGGGATTCACAATGGAGAGCAAAACAAACTTGTGGCATCTTACATCCGTGCGCTGCCCCCATCCAAACCTTCAACTTGCCAGTCACTAGGGCACTGGACATTACAAGCTGTTCTTTGCTAGGTATTAACTACCCAAATGCAATTCAGGTAAGAGTCTTCCATGGACAGTGAACGTGGACTTTGTGCGGATTCCCATCCCAGATGGGATCTCAGCAGTGGGTATTATGCTTTTATTTTGAATCGGAATAAAAAGTCAAAAACTGGGTATCTCTTAAGAATCAGATTGTCAGGATGCAGTGGGGGTCAGCGGCTCCTGAAGGGTCAGGGAGCCAGGAGTCAAGCACAAAAACACAACAGCCAGAGCAGGGTCCTTGTCAGCCAGGACCCGGCTACACAGTGCCGAGGTGAACAGGGCAGAGCCAGGGATGGCAGCCAGATTCAGCCAAGACTCCTGATCATGAGGCAAATTTGTGGCGATAAGAAGTGAACCTGCAGACCAGGGTCAGGGTCATGTCCAGTGACAGTTACCAGGGTCACACAGCCCAGTGACCACCAGGTAGGTCCAGAGTGAAACAATCACTTTGAGAATACCAAATTGTCTCATTTTGATCCGGTAAAACCACTTGATTGCAATAAAAGCAAAACAAGAGAAAACGTCTAGATGTGTTTAACATGCAAACACGGTAATGTATTAATACCAATATAATGTCCAAAATAAGGAAGATGTAACGAGGCATTTTAAGCTCATGAAAATCCTTCCATCTTTATTGATTAGAAAGTAAAAAAACCCACTTTTCATAGAATCATAGCCGTAGAATATCTCAAGTTGGAAGGGACCCATAAGGATCATCGAGTCCTACTCCTCGCTCTTCACCTAAAACTAAATCATCTGGCAAAGAGCACTTTTGACTTCTTTCCTGAAAACATCAGTAAAAAGAACACGTTCCTGCAGAACAGCTTAGGCTTTCCCAGCGCATGCTGACCAGTGCTGCTAACTTGTGCCCAGTGCTCCCCAGTGTGGAAGGATGAGGAGTTGCTTGTCACTGGGAAACTCACCAACACAGCTTCACACGGTGTGACAGTGGTGGGGAAAAGGGGCCTGTTCTTGGCAATACAGCTTTGCCAAAGTAGATGTGCTTCCCCTCTCTGGACCACACTTTCTCTCTCGTGGAGCCCCTTAGCTGCGGGTTTCCCAAGCAAGAGCAGCACTGCGAGGAGTTGTGCTTTAGTGGGCGATAAGGGAAAAGCATCGCTGCCTGCTGGTGTTATGCACCATAAAAGCAATTTGTGCGG
Source organism: Burhinus bistriatus (assembly GCA_013397275.1). Classification (NCBI taxonomy): domain Eukaryota; kingdom Metazoa; phylum Chordata; class Aves; order Charadriiformes; family Burhinidae; genus Burhinus; species Burhinus bistriatus. The sequence continues at coordinate 239,678 of VYXH01003211.1, read as the reverse complement.
CCATTCCCTGAGACTCCAGCGCAGCCCAACAAAGAAAGGTACTGAGGCTTGTCCATGCTTATGACCTGCTCCTTTGGCCCTGCTGGGGAGCTGGTAACTTTAGCCTCTGACTAGATTTCGGTCTCTTTTGCAGTGCTTAGATAGGAGTGGGGAGTCAGGTCTCAGGCCATAGGGGATCTAGGAGTAGATGACAGCAATGGCATGGGGTTGGATTGTATTGGACTCCCAGACATGATTTTTAGGTGGGTGGTTTCCTTAACCAGCCACGTCACGCACTTTGTGCTTAGAAGTCACTGTCTTCCTAGGTTGCTACATTCACCCTCAGTGCTTGTTTTCTTATCCTATTCTAAAAGTCTTTCCTCTTTCACTTAAAAGTAAAGTATTTAACATAAATTGTCTCACAGTGGGTTAAGGACCAAGCTGTTTCTGATGGCCTGCATGATAAATAAATTTGTGGTCATGACGTCCCTACTAGATCCCCACACCCTTTGGCACTTCCATGTGAGCTTGATTTCCAAGCTAGGTTTCTAAAGGAGTGTGTTTTGTGGCTGGTCCCCATCCCAGCCAAGCACTTTCAGACTCATCAAGAGCAGCAGAGAGAGAAAGAACAAAGCCTTCTGCAGCAAGACAAAATGAGCCATCCTGGTTATCAGTTTTTGTGCTCGAATGAGATTTTGAGGTGTAACTGCACAAAGTGAGGTTCTTCGCTGCTGCTGCAAGTGGGAGCCTGACCAAGGTAGCCAAGCGTGCTGTGTCCCACATCCTTTTCTTGCACTGATTTGCAGCCCATTTCATGCTCCAGCTCCCTAGCCCTTTTGCCACAGAGTGGCAGCAAATTAGCTGATGCAGTTTGGTCTTGTGTCTCCGACACAGTTGCAGGGCTTGTGAGGTGAACAGGATTCAAACTGAAGTAGAGGACTGCTCACAGTGGCCATTCAGCACTGGCAGAGAACATTAACTCCTACTTGCTTCCCAGACGGTGACAGCCTGAAAACAGTTAAAAGTTCAGCACTCCTGTCCCTCTCTTCTGAGTCTGTTTTCTTAATATTGTCTACACTTTATGGGCTGAATTTCCAGTGATTTTAGCCATGTTAACTCCTTAGCATCCCCAAATACTCCAAAGCATGTGCTTGCTGCGGTGCTTCTTGGGGTCGTGACAACTCTGTGCTCCCTGTGCATTGAACATAGTGCAGTTATTGGACCCAACCCGCCCAAGGCTGGGATGAAGAAGCCATGAGCCCCTTGCAAGAAAGCTCTTGGTCAAGTGTTTCATTATGGGAAGGACCAAACCCCATCCACTGCTTCTCTCATCCCCTATGAAGGCTATGACAGAGACGGATACTGTTCGCAGAAGGGATAGGATGTCAGGCTTACTGTACCCATGAAATGGATGAGAGGGGCCACCGATGCAGCTCAGGACACTTTCAGAGAAACAAGGCATGTTCTCGGCTACCCTGAGTACTGCTGGCACCATGATTGATGAGTGCTTGTTGTGCCAGTGAGGGGAGTGACTTTCCTGGGCCCTCAGGGTATGGAAAATACAGGGTCTGGTGCAGCACACTCCCACAATCATTCAGCCTGCGCTTCCAGGGCATCTGCACAGCCTGTCTGTGGGCAGAGTGACTCAGCAGCAAAGGGAAATTCAGTTGCGGGTGGTGAAGTCAGAGGCTGGTGAAGCCCCAGGCTCTGACTCACAGAAAACCAATGTATTTGACATATGCGGGAACTGAATGAAAGTTCCCAAAGCTGGATGTTTCTCAGGACTCAAGAACAAGCATCCTCAAGAGACGCACTGACTGAGGTGGTCATGCTATTAAACTTTTGCTCACTGAAGTGCAAGTAGTGCCCCTTGCAGACATTTCTGCCTTTCTGTGTTTCTGCGCAATCATAGCACTGCTCTCCTAGACATATTTAGATTTGATGTTGTTGTACTTGTCCAGAAAGGTTTTCATTCAGATCCCACAAAGTTTGCAAAGAAGTGATGGAAAATCCTTGGTGAATGAATGATGGGAGAGTGAGAGAGTGTGTGTGTGTGTGTGTTTGTGTGTGTGTGTGTGTGTTTGTGTGTGTGTGTGTGTTTGGGGGTCCTGTCCATTCGCTGTGGCCAGGCAGTTTGTAGCCACTCTGATGCTACCACATGTTGAACAAACCTGTTTTCAGCCTAAAGGTTGTGCCTGGAAAAACAGCCACTTGCGGCAAGGCTAATTCCTTCCTACCTAACATTCTGAGTACCCTTCTTTTAGCCTACCCCTGCCTGCAGAGGAGCACTGGAGGAAGGCTGGTGAGGAGTGACCCTCTCTCATAATTCCCCACCAAAGGCCTTCATTGCCACCCTCCCCTCCAGGCTGCCAGACAGCAGAAGCCATTCTCCAGTGAGGCCACCTTTATCACAATTTAAGAAGGAGGCTTGAATGATGTAGTGATGTTGACTTTAATCTACTGCTTGCTTGGGTTTCTTTGAAACAAATCTCCATCCCACCATTCATTTGGGAGCAAAATATGAAGTGAATATCCTTCCCTCACCCCAGCCTCGCACGAAGCCGACCTTCTGTGCCCCCTGTGTCAGCAGTATTAAAAAGTCGTATCCAAATCTATTCACATGGTTCTTGGCAGCCGGTATGGTTTCATAGCATAGATGAGGTTGTAGTTTTAGGCTATTGCTTTTTGCCTGTTACAAAGATTTTGGCAGAGTGCACAGTTCTCTCGTTTCACATTGCTGCCTCAGAGGTACATTTAATAATTAGAGTGCACAGGACTCTTCATCTTTAAAGTGCTTCCTAAAGATGAGCTAATTAGTCCACACAACTGACCAGTGGGTAAACCCTTACAATTTGTCTTTGGGATTACTAAAGAGAGAAGAGCCTCAACCCCTCATTCAGCAAAGCATTTGAGATTGTGCTTCATTTTAAGCATGTCTGGGAGTGAAGTACATGTTTAAGTGGGCTTAAGATCCCAGCTACCTGCCTGGGGCAAAAGCTTCCTCTTTATTCTGGGCCAGGGTAGACCCATGCTGGAGGATAAGGAAGGTGTGAGCATTGCTGGGATGGTCTTTCCCTCACAGCCCTGATTAGCTGCCTCAGGCAATAACATCATTGGTAGTAACATTGAGGACACAGCACCAGCGGCTTTAATGCCGTTTGTATCAGCTTGTCACTGACCACAGATAAGTATTTGAGTAATTTAAAGTGGCAAAGTCACATCTTCAGGGTTCCTCTTCCTTCCAGTAACTGCTGTAAATTGCACTTCGCGCTTGCAGCATAGATGCAGGGTGTAAGCGCCTCCGACTGTATTTTTTTCAGAAGGTTTTCCTGCCTTTCTGCTCTTGAGCTTTATGAACTGGAGATCTGCAATTTCTAAATGTGCTGAACAGAGCCATGGTGCTCTGAGAAAGACTTCCCGCATCCTAGTAGTTTTGCAGAGCAACTGCCTCAGGCTTTTTGCTTTTCCATTTGGGAGGTTTCTTGGCATGATTTAAAGCTGTCAGTGTTGCTGATGTTGCATGAATGGAGAGAAATAGACAATAGAAGTAAAATTCTTTTATTTGCTACTCTCTCCCTTCCTGCCCTGGTCATGTCTAGACCTAGCAGGATGAGACAAGAAAGGAGGGGGGAGATGCAGCAGAAAAGGGAAGAATGCAGTTGCATCAGCCAAGCCTCTATTACCTCCATCAGCTGGGACAAGTGTGGCCTCATGCTCTGCCTTCATTTCTATCAGCTGTGCCTGCAGCTTGGTTGACAACTTAGAGTCTCAGCAAGGATGAACAAACACACCACTTTATTATCCAGCATTTTTTCAGCTCCAAAGAAGTATCATTTCGGCTGAGGATGATTCATGCTAAGGTCAAGATGATGAACCCTCTCACCGGACAGGGCATGGGAGACGGATGTCTCCCTTATTGGAGTCATGCAATGTCCTTCCTATCTGTAAAAAAAAGCAAATGTCCCACTGAGTGAGCTTACTAGGGCCTGTTTCTGGGAAGCACACAGTTATGCTCTGTCAGAGGGTTTCAGGGAGAGGACACTCATATGGTTTCGGGGGGTGCCCTTTCCACTACTTCGTGACTGTAGTCAGAGTGGGCTTATGGCCAACACACGCTAAAAAAGCATAAACAGAAAATAAAGATTTTAAAGCAGAAAGCCCACTCTCTGCAACTCTATCATAGTTGCTGAAGGTGTCAGAAAAGACCTTTCTCCACAAGGATGGCTAAATGTAAGAAAGGCACATACCAGGATCTTCACATGGTTGCAAGCCATGAAATTCCTGTGTCATGGAAAACCAAGGGATAGGAGAGCTCAAGGAATAGAGACAAGGCTCCTGTGGGTCTCTACCATTTCCTTGCAGCAGGATAAGTTTGCATACAGTCTAGCAAGAGACAGGTTAGAAATTAGCCTGATTGTATACCCTACTGCTTGAGTCTTTTTTTCTGCATGTTATACCCCATGGACCTTTTTACTTATAAAAAGTCCAATTCTCTCCTGAATAGGCAGAAATTTTGTGGTCTCAGTGGTATCCTACATCAGGTTAAGTGCATGCTGTGCTAAAAAAAAAAAATCTTTGAAGTGAATTCCCCTTTCAGTTTCATTGGATACCTTGTCTTGTGAAAGAATGTAGAAAGGAGACCCCACCTTATCTTGAGGTATGCTTCCTTTACGTATCTTCGTTTACAGCAAACTTCGCTAGTATCTCGGACTTTCTCCAACATTGCTGTAAATAACCTGTTCCTTCATACGTCCTCTTTCAGCTCCAGCAATCCTGATATCTGCTCAAGAGTTAGCCACCCCTAGCTAGTCCTTAGCGTCCCCCAGCTCCGAGCTGCTTGTGTGCACTCTGCTCGCCCAGCGCAGTCGTGGTGAGCTGGAAGGATATAGTCATGCTGTGTCCTTCAGGGAAACATAAACTGCCCCAAAGCCAATTAGTCTAGCAGTACTCTTGGTTTTCCTAATTGGAATCCCTTGTCTTCTGGATACTTCCTTGCATCTTCCTCCTCCTTCCCTCCATATTAGCAAGCTGGAAAGGACAGCTTTCATTCATGCTGTGCATCCCTGCTCCAAGCAGGGCCTGAAACCCAGCCCAAGCCCAACGCCTTCACGCACCTCTGACTGAAACCTGATGTTGGCCTCAAATTGAGGCACAGTCGCTGGGTAAAGTTCACTTGCATCCTTCTTCTGACCCAAGCCCTGACAGCGTGGCGTGCTCCTCCTTAGCATCCATCAGCTTATGCCATGTATTTTCAGATGTGCCTGTGTAGCACGGTTTCCCCAGCCATGGGGAAATTCAGAAGCAAAACTTTGCCGGGGAGATCTCTTCTGTGACTCATCTGTGCTAAGGAGGGGAGAGTTTCTTTTTAATTTCTGCAGCTTGGAGAGGTACCTCCTCTCCTGCCCCAGCTGACTTGCCTCTGGGCTGCTGGACCGACACAGTGTGTGCGGGGCCGGGAGGGGGGCGATTGTGCTCTGGGGGAGTGATACGAGAGGAATCATCCCTTTAAAATATGCCTTTCTGTCTCCCTCCCCCATTTTCCTTTTTCCTCCTTCAGTGTTGTCACCTTGTAGTATTTTAATCGGAGGAAGCAGATCTATCAAGGAAGTCAATGGCAGGGGCGAGGTGGGCGGGGGGGCGGAGGGGCGGAGAGGAAGAGGAGGAAAATCACATCACAGCCCAGTCTGCCAGTGTAAACACTTGATGATTTCCTGTTATTGTAGCCTAAAATGTACCATGACATCATTTGCGGGCCTCCCAGAATCACCCAGAAGGAGGAAAAGCCAGCATTCCCAGCCCGCCCCCAGTGTGAATCCAGGGGATTCAGACCCTATAAGGCAGTGAAGCTCTGCGAGCAGCAAAGATAGAGTTTCGAAAGCTCTCGTGTTCTTGGCAACGTGGAGATTTCACAAACAGGAAAAACTGCTTTTACTTTTCCTAAAGGGGAACTGTCTATGCCTCATGAAATATTGATGCCTTGAACCTTCAGAGGCAGAGCTGAAATACAAGAAATGCTTTTAGCTGAGGACAAGCACAGGGGAGCCCCCCACCAAAATCACATCAGTTCATCATTCCCACACATCCACTTTTTTCTAGTACCCACTTTTATTCCAAATCACTCTACAAACAAGGTAATTAAGTCAAAAGCTGTGGATTATATAAAACTGTCCAATATGGAATTAATCTGATAATTTTGAAAGGTGAAGCTAGCCCTCAATATAGCAGTGATTGCCAGTGAAATGTTCTTCCTTCTTTCCTGAGCATTAAATCAAGAGACGTGCACCCGGAAAGTGAAGAGCCCAGCTCTTCTGAGCCTGGATACACGAACTATCCTGGAATTTGACCCAACGGGTGAGATTTGTGTCTCAGTTGCAGTTAATCCTGAATCACTGCGCTCAGTCTGCACTGCTGCAAGGAAGAACAGAGTCAGGTTCACAGAGATGGGCTCTCATAACTTTTCTGAGAGGGATAATAACTGGGCTGATTCCACACCACACCCTTCAGCTACAATCTCTTTCAGACAGACCACAGTGGGACAGCTGCAAAATTTGTTTTTTTCCTAAGCAAGGTAACAGACTTCGTCAATACAGTGCTGTATTTGTAATCATTTGGACTCGCACCCTCCCTTGCACACCTGCCAACTGCTTGGCAAACATCAGTAATTATAGTGTAACTTTTTCTTCTTGAAACAGGAGAAAATAGTGTTTTCATGTTATATGTAAGGAAACTGAGGCACTGAGATTAAATGAACCACTACCTGACCAAATAGAATGTATTGTCTTAATGTGGGCTTAAACCAATCCTATACCTCCAAATATTATCAGAAAATTAGATTTGTCTTACCATAAAGTAGACTTGAAAAGTCTGAAGAAAGTCAGCCTAGAGAAGAATGATACAAGCAAGTTTAGTAAATAAAGCGCACTTGGGATTGACATTAAAAAGAAACAGAGAGGTCTTGCAGTTTACTGGACAAAAAATAACAACCATGTATAAGTTTTGCTTTTAGTCTCACTTGAACTTACGGGAATACAAAAGTGGGTTGCTCCCCATGAGCTATTTTTGGATAGGAGAAACAAGCCATTCAATTCTCCAGCATGCCGCACTCTTTTCAAAGCTATGTATACAAGATGACTATCGCTCATTAAGTAGTTTGCTCTTCATCAGGCCAGAAACACGTTGGCCTGGTGCTACAAGGAGCCAGTCCACAGGTGGCTCTTTCTTCTGGTACAAATTTATTTAAAAAACACTGCTGAACTTGTTTGTCCCAGGAAGATGGATCAAACATCACCTGTCCATGCCCCTATAGATTTATGCCAGATCAAATCTCATCTCTGCTGAAGTGTGCTAGCATGAAAGCATGAAGTCAGCAAAACTCAAAATGACCTAGCTAATCGGACAGAAATGTCCTCGCCTGCTCCAGATGAAAAGTTTACTGTCAGCGATCCAGAACTGTGTGGATCCTGTATTAATGTTCACGGAAACACAACCTGTGTGAAAGGAAATCTTCTAAAAAGAAACAAATACCTTATTTGTGTTTTGTTCTTCTACTTCCTATAAATACTGTAAAATGGAACCTGCAAGAAAATGCAACTGGAGGGAAACTGACACACTTCATACATACGTACTTTGGCAAACCGCCAAGTACTAGATAGTATTTAATGTACTTTTTTTCCCGAAGGGTTATGGCTCCTGGTGAAAGCCATTACCCCAGTGTTGGAGATGTAGTGACATGACATGGAAAGGACAGATGGCTTCTTCAGATTGGGGCAGGGTTTGGATCAATACCCAGAGTGATGCTCAGCACCTGGAATATACTACCATTCCAGGAGGACCACGTAGCTAACAATGAAGAAAGGGCATGTGGCTCTGAAAATGATGACTAAAAATCCACTTGACTGCACGTCACACAAACCAGAGGACTTAGACTGTGTTTAAGAAGCTAGCTGTGACTGCTTGGGTTGAACTCCAGACAACCGTTGCTAATACTGGTTTGACCTTATTAAAGGCTGCAATAGGGAACTACAAAACATTCCCAAGCTGTTTCATCATCTATCTGCTAACTTAGAAGGAGAAAAAAATTGCCAAAGGAGCATCCTGCCTAAGCCTGTTCTACAATTTTATACCTTTCTATTGTATATTCACTAAAAGGGTCCACTAGGCTGGGTTCTCGAGTCTCTGTTTTTCATATTTGTTAGCAGGTACCAGGAAACCTTCTCCGTATTTTGTTTGTAGTGAAAACCATTGAATGCTATCAGAGTCCCTTGATACCGGTGTAAGAAGAAAACCTTTGGACACTGTCTGTATGGGTGGCTGTACAGATCAGCAGCTTCCTCTGGGTAAGCACGTTCATCTAATTGTGACTACCTGAGGCCATGGGGTGCTCTGGATCTGGGTATGTGAATGCATGTGAGTGGCAAAATTCCAGCAGTGAGATAACGTAAGATCAATATGCCTGACCAAGGCTCTTCTCAGGAGAGACTGGAAAAAGATTCAGGTAATTTGAACACATATTGTGCCCTTACACTTGGCCTTTCAGGTGCCCTGAAGTCAATAGACAAGATTCACTTGACAAGTGGACAGACACAAAATTAATGTCAGTGCCCAAGAAATGGACCTCGTGAAGTAACCTGAGAGAAGCCCAAGGAAAGTGTTGCTTTTTAAGCCTTAGAGTTTATTGGTCTATTTGTGTTTTGGCCTGCTGTGGGCATGCAGTCCGTCCCTGAGGTGGGGACTGAACAAGGGTGTGGTGGTAGGACTAACAAAGTACGTTACTCTGCCTAGGTTTTGTGGGGGAGGGAAGGGGATGTCTGCTGCATTTTAATGTTAACAAGCCAGGATATGTAATGTATCATGTGGCACAGGAAGCTCTGGGTGCTGCCTCCAACATATACCATCTCAATTAATTCAAAATCATCTGCATCTTCATGGAAAGGAGGAAGAAGCCTGAGGAAAAACGTTTTCTGTGGTCGTTTGTGTTGGATGAAGCAGCTTCCTAATTTCATTCTGTTTGAAGTAGGTGTCAGCAGCCTGCACATGTCTGCAAGTCAGTGCTTTTGTCTGTATCCATGGGAGAAATGGGCCAGGTCATCCAAGGCCAAGGAATGTCTTGGGAGATCAGCTGCTCAGCAACCCAGAAAAGGTGGGCGCTGTTTTTTGACATGTTTTGTATGTATCTAAGGAACAGGATCTTCTGGTCAGAAATAAAAGGCCCTAAAGGTGAGGCTCAAGGCCTCAACACAGGGAGTGGAGTTTGTACATGGTGAGAATTGCATCATTTTGACATCTCCTTGCCCTGTTTCACAATATTGATACCCGCCATCAGGCTTAGGTGGACTGAGCATCACCTGTGCAGAAACATGCAGTTAAAGTGACACCACATCACCACCTCTGTTCTGAAATACAAAGAGCTACTCAGCACTCATCAGCTGGCCCCCAATAATCAATATCCAGTTTCTTCTTGTTGTCTTGTGTCTTTTATTTGTTCAGAGAAACAGGGCTTTTTCTTCCCTGTTTATTTACCAATAGCCACAGTGCTGGGGCAAAGGGAGTGGATCAGGTTCTTGCATCCAAGAGCTTGGGCAAAGACCTGGAATGTGAAACCTCTTCTTGTGATTACTGCAAGTCCTCAGCAGTGTTTAAAACAGTACTTTTAACACTTTCCCACCATAAGATCCCCACATGTTCAGAGGATTCCCCAGGGCCCAGTTGTTTGACTAATAAAATATAAACTAGTTCTGAATAAGGCAGATGCCCTGTCAATCCCCCAGAATACTCATAATACCAAATGTATCCTGGGAAGCTGAGTAATGCCATCATCTTTTTTCACCTTTGTCCCTCAGAGTGCATTGCAACTGTTAATTAAGACCGTCAGCATCCCAGTAATTAAGCATTAGCTGGCGAAACTGAGGCAAGACAGAACGACTTGCAGTAATTCCTCTTGAGATTAAGGAACCACGTTTTCAAAGCAATCCATTTTCTCAGAGAGAAGGCATCAGCCCAGGGGTGGGTTAATGAAATACAATGTGGTGTGGTGAGGTACTGCACCATTTTTGCATGTTGTAGTGGGGGCAATACGGGGTTTATATTTTGTTCCAAGAAAGCTCAATTTATTGAGGCAGGCTATGCAGGCGGTGTGGGTTATTGTGGGAGTGGCTCTAGTTGTAAGTTTGTGTTGCTGAAATGAAATATTTATTGAAATGACATTGCCTGTAATCTTTACTATATTGCCATTGTAAATATCAACACGAGGACATAATGACCACTGATAAGAAGGAGTTTGCTTCTATGCTATGCTATACTATACTACGCTATTCTGTCCTACCTTACACCATCCTATTCCTATACTCCCCATGCTTCTGAAAGCATTCAGCTCCTACAAATGTATCAAGTTATAGGAGCACTAGAAAACAGGAACGGACTCTCAAGAAGCCACCTAGTACATATTCCTGTCTTTAAAGCAAAGTTAACTATCCTGCTTCATCCTTTCTGACAGTGGTGACTATGCCGCAGGAAATGAAATACTAAGGTCAGCCAGGGCACAACGGAAGCCCTTGGAGCTCTATGGCAAAGTGAGTTCAGTTTCTAATGCTGTCCTCCACTGTCTTTGGTGGTCGTGACAGGATCTGCATGCCATGTCCAGGAGGGGGGGGATGCCCTGGTTTCAGTGTAGGACTGAAAACCTCTCTGGAGCAAATTTGTTCTTGTATGGTTCAGCTCTGCAATTTTAACCTTGCTGGTGTAAATTCCCTGAGGAAACAGGCAGGATGGGTGTGACCTGAGGGAAACCCTATAATTACAGCTGCATTAGGGTTTTGTTGTGGCCAAAGGCAAATAAGTCCTATGAAAGTTTCTTAGCTCTTCATATATCAACTCAAGCAGAAGACGGAAATTTGTCACAGTGGAGGAGGAGCAACCCAACAACCTTCTATTATTCGTTATTCAACTCCTAGAGAACACAATGGAAAACTTCTGATTAACAACTTGAAGAAGTGAAGATAAATTGCTCAATTTTCTGCTATTGTTATCTGAAATAAAAACCTTAAACACCCACCTGATGGACTCCCATGACCAGATCAGAATCTCAGCTTCAGTTTTGAAAAAATACAGCTTTTCATCTTCGTAGTGCTGGTACGTGTCTCATACTAAGGTGAAAACGCCAGCTAGCAAATGGCACAATGATTAGAAAAGCCAAACCTCATGATTTATGAAACACATAATGCTTTACTGGAGACTAGCTTGTAGTTTTAGAGTACTAAATACAGCTAATAGTGCGGACCAGTCCTTCAGGGAGAATATCTAATACAGCACAAAGCTTCAAACTAGATTTTCTTCCAAAGGAGTGGTAGTTTACTCACATTCAGAGATATGGAGCCAACATTTCTGTTATTGCAACTCTGGAGCTGTATCAGTAGAGAATTTGGCATCCATTGGGTTAAAACGAAGCAATATTGCCAGCTTTCACGATTTAATCTTGAGTTTTTAATATCCTCAGCATTTTTTATGTACCTGAGCTCCTGGAATTGGATGTGTGTGGGTATCTCTTTTTTTTTTTTTTTAAAGTAAATTCTCCAATAATAATAATCTTGCAGACATTTTCATTAAGCATGGAAACAGTGATTTGGATGCAGCTAGGAAATGAAGAAACTCAAACTCCTTCTCTAGTTCTCAGTGTTTTTCAAAACATGTAGGTCTGTTCCCTGACTGTGGAGGTCCGGCAATGAGGAACATGAACAGAAAAAAGGGAATACAAGTAAGAAGCTGATTAAACTCCTCCCAGAGAAGCAAGTGCCTGCTGACTGATTCAGGTTAGGTGCTCATCTCCTTCATGGTGCCTGGCAGCAGAGGACAGCGAGGCAGTCTCCAGCAGTCCTCCTTGGAGCTCTGTGAGAGGTGGGTCCTACAGAGGGACAGAGATTTTAGTGCCCTGAACCATGAGGCTCCACTGATGCTGCCCATAACTGGTGCTGTAGGAAACTGCTGCATCCTCTGTTATCCCCAGCAGCCCTCCAAAAGGATGGTGCCCTTGGAGCCCAGGGAGACTTGGAGCCCAGGGAGACTTGCTGACCCGTTAGGGGAGCCTTGTGCTGAGGTTCAGGGAAGAGGCAGCCTGACCCTGGCCCTGATGCTTCTCTCTCAGACCACCACAGAAAGCCAAAAGGCACGTTCACAAACACGCAAGTTCAGTATCTTGCGACCCAGCCCTGGGACTGCCGGAAGGCCATCTCCCTCCTTGGCTTCAGTGAGGACTTCCAATATCTCCTGTGCTCTTGAGGAGCCATCCTTTTTCCTTAACGATTATTTTTAGCTGTACACTAGCCTTTCAAGGAGAGGGACTTTGGTATCTTGAAGGCTGTGTGGTTTCTAAAAGATGATTACCCAGAGAGCTTTTGTGTTTTCAAAGCACTGTACAAACATCAGTAAGCTAATCCTCCCTGCCCCCAGGATTGCTGAGGATGGAGGTTTCTGGTGGGGAAGGGGGAAGGCTCCTGGGCTTGGGGTTCTTCTCAAAATATGTGCTTGGGCTTGGAAAACTAGTTTTGACATTGGGGGCTTTTTTCCTTGTCATTTTAACTCAGGAGATTTTCTTTTCTTAAGAACCAACAAACAAACAGAATGGGCTGAGTGAGAGAAAAAAATTGTAAGGCAAAGAAAAAAAAACGTTATGGCTCTGTTTTAAAAGTGGAAGTCTGTGTTCCCTATGAAGACAGAAAAATTCTCCTGCAACAGAACAGGCATAATTGGTACTGAGTGTCTGCTTCTCTGTGTCTGTTGCTGAAGGCAGCCATTTCTGGGAGAGGGAACAGCTAAGAACACAGAAGGTATGTATTTATCTACCTCTGTTATCTACCCCACCTATCTACCCACCTATCTGTTCCTTTTTTTTTTATTAACCTACTCATTTTGCTGGTACAAATATCCTAAATGCCTTAATTCTCTGCATTTTGGGATCAGAGATACCATGTGTTTAGTGAAAACCTAGGAAAAATAAATGATGCCATCTGTCATGCCTGTATCTAACTTGAGGGGGGGGGGGGCATGTGCTGTGTCGTGCCTCAGCGTGTTTTGCTGTGGGGAAAAGAAGCACTGGGTGCAGAGTGTGTGCGGGGGTTAGGGTTGCCCAGGGGTGCACGTCTCTCACAGTCACGCAACCCTGACTGCAAATCACACCGCATAGTGTTAGCAGGGTGGGAGGGAATTCCCTTCACTTGTGAGTGAATCAGCTGGGTGGGAGAGGTAGCATGAACATTCCCAGATTAGATTCCTGCTCTAGGCATCTCCCGCACAATAACGTTCTGCGTTTTTTTGAGTCTACTTTGTTCTAGCCCAGAAACAGCTGTAATACTTACCTAGACAAGATTGTCATGGGTCAGGGTTTGGTGTTCACCCGGAAAAAACCTGCCATCTAAGCAGGAGCCAAGAGTAATGTCTTCAGTATATAATGTTCCTGCATTGGAATAAAAATGGCTGGCAACTCCCTGTATATTTTTAAGGTTTCCAAAAATAGGTCTAAGTCTCAGGCAAAATGAATGGAGCCAAGACGTAGATGGAAAGAACTGGTAAAGTTTGTCTGAAACGGTTAGTGCTGAGATCATCTTCCACATTATACGCCACTACCTGGAAACACAGGCCAGTTTTCTTCTCCCTCTTTATGGCTGGCTGAGCCCTATGTTCCAGTGCATTGATACACTTGACCAAGTTTCAGTACAGTGAGGAGAATTGACTCAATGTTAGTGGCGAGACTGAGAGCTTCCTCCCTGCTCTGCTTCTCCCTGTAGGAGCTGGAATGCTGGAGCACCGAGTCAGTCTTGGAGCCCTGGAGAAGCAGAGGGAAGTTAGATTATAAGCAGCTGCTCTGTGTCTGAGGGAGAGAAGGCTTTCTAATCACAACGGCAGGCGAGAGAAGGTCAGGGAGAGATGAGCGGGGGTAGGGGCTAACTGGAGGGTAAAACCTCTGGGGAGGTGCACACTTACGCTCCAGGAGGAATTTGATGACCATTAGTGAATCCCAAGTCCATAGGTGAGCCTGTGGCATTCTGCAAAGGGGAGAAGGAGAATTTAGGAGCCAACTTCAGAACTGCCGTTTGGTGCTCAGTGCACCCGTGGGCTAGCCTGGCTCCCAGGGATGGCTCAGCTGGCCTGAGGCTGAAGGTGCAATTCTGGCTGCCTTTGAGACTCTCTTCCTTGGACGTTACTGTCCCCGCAGAGGTGCCTGTAAATCTGCATGTCTCCTTGCTGCCTAACTCAGTTCTGCCACCCTGATGCTGGTTAAAATCCATCCTGCTAAAAGTGTATGAACAGGTTCAACAGACGCACAAGCAAGCATAGATCATTTTGACAGGTGAGCACATCTGCATTAACAGGTAGTGTGGTGTAACAGGAGCAGATCTGGAAAACAAAAGAGCTGCTGCTGAGTATTTGACATTCACACTAAATGTGTTTCAGAGGGAGCTTATTTTGGACTTGCTCTGTTCTGGTCCAATTAACTGAACGCTTGCCAATCGCTGGAGCACAATAGATGCACCCCTGGAAGCAGGTCTCCTGGCTTATTTTAATCCAAAAGGAATTCAGTTCACCAAGTATGAGACTGCACTATGATGGGAAGCAAAATGCAGCGAATAGGAAATTCACTTCAAAACCAAACTCCTGATCTGAACGAAAAAGCTAATGTAGATGTAGCTTACTTACACAGTTTGGTGGCCGAGGAGAGCCAGAGGTGGTGATGCTGGGGGTGTGTGAAAACTTCTTAACCCAGCCCAGTTACAGCTGAACACCGCGTTGGCCTGCAGCCCCATGCACTGCAGCCCAAACCACCACCCACACCAGAGGCAGGGATGCCTGGGGGTTAGCACGCAGCCTATTTACTGGCTACTGCTTCCAAATGGATAACTACTATTTACGATAGACGATTCTTGGAGGAATAATTCTGTTCCTTCTCCCACCGTGGCCCCACTACACTGTTGATGAAGGCAAACGGGAGACAGGCTTAGGCGGGGAATCAGCATCTCTCATGCTGATTTAATCTTGAATCTCACAAATAAGCAAGATGGGACATTTGCCTGGGCCTCCCTGTGCACGTGAGGAGGCAGTGAGCAGCATCCTGCAGGCATGAAACGGGGTCACTGAGCAGATTGTGCATGCAAGAGCCTACGTGCTGCTGCACTAAATGCTCTGGACCTAAAGAAAAAAGGGAGCAGATAAAACTGTCCTGGAGTTGAAGGGCTATTTTTTACAAAGTCTAACATAGACCCAGACTCCATCAAACAGCAGCTTTGTGCTGAAAGCTGGCGATGGTATGGCAACAGCTTATTTAAGCCTTGAGGCTGCTGACACACTCAGGTGGGAGCAATGCCAGCATCTCTCATGCTGATTTAATTTTGAATCTCGCAAGTGAGCAAGGAAGTTTTTAGGCCAACAGGCTGCACCACACACTTTCCGGGACGATGCAGACGTGGATGTGCTGTAACACTGAGCTGTTCAAATCCTGTTGTACAGTGGTGCAGGTGTATTTCCACCCATGCAGAGTGAACGGCTCAGACACATGACCCTGACTTTCCAGCTGTTCTCGACACCTACGCAACATGAGCACATAGGCACTTTCCAAGTAAAGCGGCATATTTTAGACCCTTACCATGTATGACAATACAAAGTACTAAGATTTGGAGAGTGAGACTCCATAATCGTCTGCATCTGTTGTGCAAATTTGCAGTTGGTGGGATTTGGATCAGAGCCTTGTGCAGTTTTTCCCTTTTTATGTATCACAGAGCTTGGACAAGAAAACCAGCTGTTGTTCTTGTCCTGCCGTTGGCCTCTCTGGTTCTTGCTGTTAGCAGTGCTCTGAAGTACCTGAGCTAGAAAACCTCAAAAGACTTTAAAAAGAAATTCTTTGCACTGACAGCTTCAAAAAACATCCAGGAAACAATTCTTTTAAATTAAGAATTTAGATAATATGTAGAAACATTTATTTATACATAATTAACGTAAAGAATTTGCACTGTTGCCTGAAACCTTAAGATGTCAACTTTGTCAGCCCCTTAAGATAGCCAATATTATTATATGACTTTTATAGCTGGATTAATCAAAAAGAATATAAAATCATCCAGTCACCCCCTGGCACAGCTCATAGGACCAAGGAGAGCTGTCTTCTAGTCTCTGTCCCTCATCTATAGGACAGTACTTTAACAGCCTAATTTTTCTTAGGCTGGGGGTTGTGGATTTTCAGTGCCTCAACTACTTTTACTTTGCTCATGGAGAGGCAAATTGATCCGGCATTTTTATAAGAAAAAGAAAGCTGTGATGTTTGAACACTGTAGGCAAGTCCTGCATTGATGGCAGTCTCAGCACTTCCTAAGAAATGAGGTTTGTTATTGCTGTCGCTGTCTCATTTTCCTGTTCACTGCTTTCCACCCCCATAAACCAGGCTCTTCATTTCCTCTTCCACCCATTCTTTCCTTCTTTGCTTTCTACAGCAACACAGAATGACTTACTGGTCAGAGATTCTCCTTGGAATATTTTTTGAGAATATTTCCATGGCTGCTGGTTAATGAGGTTTAGGAGAACACCAGAATCCAGAAGTTTATTTGATTGGAAAAAATAGAGGCATAGGAATGTATAACTTATATTGGCTCTTCTTTTATAACTTATTTTTGGAATAGATATCAACCCCTAAGCAGAGTCCATTTTGCTGCCACCCCAGCACAGCTGCTTTGCTACCTAGTTACTGGTAACAGTCTCCTTGCTTCAAAGTCAATTGCAAGTAAGTTTTAATAACTGCCCTGTAGCCAGGACAGTGAAAGTGAGCCTGAACCATGCTGAGTCAATAGATCTTTCCTTCCTGGGACCAGCATCAAATATGGCATGTAGACGACTGGGCACTTGAATTCAATTTCAACCTTTTTAACTCCTCCAGGAGCCTTTTGTGAGGAAGACACTTGGTGATTCACTCATATCTGTGTATCAGGTCCCTGGCTGGTTTTAAAGCTAGATCCAGTTTAATCTCATAAACTACTCCAAATAGCAAAAGGTGCCTGTGTATGTGTGTGTCTGTGAAGATGGGATAGGCAATAAAAGGAATTTATAAAAGCTGAAGAGAAACATGAGATGACTTTCCAAAGGTTTCTCTAAGTTTACAGCCCTTGTAACCAACACAAATGACAGGTCATTGTTTCACCCATCACTAAAAGTGAAATTAATGCAGCATTTCCTTAAGCTCTTGAAAAAGTTAAGAAATTGATAACCACTCGCTGAAGATCCGGTCTTGATCTGCATGCCCTGTGAGGAGCTGCTGAGGACTCTGGGTTTGTCTCGTTGGGAGAGAAGGAGGCCGAGGGGCCACCTCATGGCTCGCTGCAGCCTCCTGAGGTGGGGATGTCGAGAGGGAGGTGCTGAGCTCATCTCCCTGGGATCCAGGGACAGGACGCATGGGAATGGCTCAAAGCTGCGTCAGGGGAGGATCAGACTTGACATGAGGAAACATTTCTTTACCCAGAGGGTGGTCAAACGCTGGAAGAGGCTTCCTGGAGAGGTGGTAGACACCCCATGGCTGTCAGTGTTTAAGAGGCATTTGGACAATGCCCTTAATAATAACATGCTTTAACTTTTGGTCAGCCCTGAAGTGTTTGGGCAGTTGGACTAGATGATCATTGTAGGTCCCTTCCAACTGAACTAATCTATTCTATTCTATTCTATTCTATTCTATTCTATTCTATTCTATTCTATCCTATCCCATCCCATCCTATTCTATTCTATCCTATCCTATCCCATCCTATCCTATCCTATGTTATTCTATTCATGTGCAGGCAAGCCGTACAGCTCTAGAGGACTGGACTCCTGTTGTGAAGTCTGAGGGCTGCAAACACAGCAGCCCAAGAATATGTTCTGAATGATCACCTAGAAGATAAAGCCTGGGGAATGAAGGGGGCAGGATGTACATGGGGAGAATGGAATACTTCAGTAAATACTGCCGCTTTGAGATCCCTCACCTGATGATAACAAATTTGAAGTTAAACAGACTCACTTTTTTTTTTTTTTCTTTTGAGAAATGTAATTATAGATCAGCAGATTGGCAGGATAAAGGATGAGAAAATATCTGTGATAGCTTCCCTGGATGACAAGTAAGGAATTGGTTACAGCTACGAAGATCATTGACATTTTGTCACAGAAATCGTTGTGCACCTAATGAAACCTCAACAAAGGCTATCAGTCTCTGGTTATAATTAGTAAGCTTTTCCCCCTGAACCAGGGCTGGCAAACTACTGGCATTTGTGCAAAGAACTGATATTTTGAATAAATTTGAAACCAGTTGCCAAAATAATTTGCTGTCATTTCATTATTCTCAATGGGTCAAATTCAGCCCTGACACAATTCTGTTTATTCCACTGGAGATACAAGATAAAGGATGAATGTATTTTGCAAGGTCTCCTTCCTCCCTGATTGCAGAGCTCCTCCTTTGTCACCCCATGAATGAAACACAAAGCGTCCTGCCAGTCTCTACACTGTTGCAGAGACTAAAACCTTTATGGGTGAACAGTAAAAATCACCACGCTCTGCCCCATGTGTCACAGCACCACTGGCCTGCTCCCATTACCTCCTGTCATGATCGGGCTCTGTTTGCAGCTAGAGACTCCTGCTGTGATATCTCATCATGGGTGTTGGTGATTGTCCTGGTTTGAGGTAGTGGCAAGCCCATACCAAACCATGACAGAGATCCACGTGCCTTTGGAGGGGGGGTTCTTTTTAAAAAGCTAAACCATATTGACCTGAAAATCCCTCTCACAACTGACTTCTCCCTGGTTCCTGTTCATTAACCCTCAGTTTGGTCCTTCCATGGCCCTTTTTCACCGTCTCAGACTGACTCTGTGTACAACTACTCCTGATTATTACACGTTGAAGCCTTCAGAAAACACCAGTGTAAGTAAATGCATTCCTGATAGACTCCTATCCACTGGTTACCTGTATCAGAGCCGTCTGGAGCCTGGTACTTAGTCCAGGAGGTTGGACTGGGCACTCACATTCTCTGGCAGGCATGGAAGGAAATGCCTGGTGGCTTTCATTCCAACCTCCAAGTTCCCGATCTCTGAGTCAGAAAGTGGCCCTACATGGTCATCACACTAGTACCATCATCTTGGCTGCACACCAGCCATCTGAGAAGGAGGCATAGCAAGGAAGGAGAGAGGAAAAAACTCCCAGAGAGCCTGTTCCTTTGGGGCACTGAAACTGTGAAGATCTTTCCTGAAGACTCCAGGTTGCCTCCCTTTCTGCAGCAAACCCTGTCAGTGTTGCGTGTAAGCTCTTGCTGGTCTGAGCCCTACCGAATAAAAGATTTGCTAGATTTTATGGCTACAAAGCTTTGGACCGTCCTGTTAAGAAAGTAAGGTGGATGAAGAACAGAGCGACAGCTTTTGTTAGATTTCGGAGCTTTAATTGTTTTTTCTGTCATGGTTCATTTACAGTGAGGCTTTGCTGGTCTAGACAGCTCTGGTGTGTGGCCCACAGGCTTTGTGGACTGCCTCAGGGTTGAAAATGCAGTGGGTAATGTAGTATTTTACCTCTAGTTCCCTGCTTCCAGTATGTTTTTAGTTGACCGTGACTACTGTAAATGCTTAATAACCTCTGAGAAATACATATGAGTAAGCATGTTTCCTTTTGGATACACATCACACCATCAAACCTATCAGAATAAATACCATTGGAGCTACTTTTTAGATTAGATATCTTTTCTAAAACTGGAAGCCCTAACTTGATTCCTCCCATCTCCCACAGGAATAATTTCTCTTCACTAGTTTGAGATGGAACAGACCAGCGGGACTTACCCCGCCTCCTTGCCCTGAGGAGAAGGCGCCAGTGTCAGTCTCCAAAGCTCACATTGTTCCAATTCTTCACAGATTTCAGAGCATTGCTACATTAGCACCTTTCACCCAAACTGGCAAAATATATTCCCATTCATTGTTTTGTCCTTGATAGTTATGTTATCTGTTATTTGGGCTGTAAATATTTGGAGTGAGGTCCCAGAATATCCATTAGATTTCCCTTTGTTCCCCTCATTGCTGCAAGCAGTACAAGGTGTAGAAAGCAAGCAACATACGAGCATTTGCTCCCATATGGTACACAGAAAGAACAACGGAAGAACAGACAATTCTAGCAGATGGGTGGCTCTTACATTTTTTTCGTATGGCCGTTGCATACATTGCACGCCCTTTGTCTGGTTTGAAAGTCTCCTCCTTAGTGTCCTCTTCACATCATATCCCTAAGCAAACACGGCATATCCCCAGACCCACATGGTGAGGTGAGTGGTGTGGGCCATACAGCGAGTCATCGCCCCTAGTCCTGCCTTCTCCCCGCTTCCTTGCAGGGGCCTCATGGGCAGTGGGGGACTTTGGCTGGAGGGAACTAGGAACCAGGGTGTTACAGAGCATCTGGCAGAGTCAAATCCCTGGCATTTCCAGGCAGTTCCAGCCCAGGGGAATGGACAAGCCAGGAGCTGGGATTGTACACTGTAATGAGCTCCACTCCTTGAGGTGGAAAGGGGGTCAGATAAATGGGGTGACACATCCAATGGCCCCATCAGCTTCTGCCCTGTCCCAGCAGCTGAGTGGGAATAGAATTATTCTCAGCCTTTTCAAATCCTGCCTCCCTAGATGTGGTACGCTCTCCCTTTCCTTTGCTCCTCTCATCCTCCCAGCTTGAGAATCACTGCAAAAGACTACCCAGATGCTCAAGGCATAAAGGTGTTAAAGAGGCAAGGGTGTTTGGGAAGAGCGATTGTGTGTGTTCGGGAGAAAAGATGCTTCATACCTCTAAACACAATCAAACACTAAAATGATCCAAGATCATGATCACGATCAAAGGCATCTCACTGTGAACTTATGGGCATTAATGTCTGAGCAGAAGGAAACAGTAAGAGCAGGAGAAAGAAGCTGCCCTGCTATTCAAAGAATAGCTCATAACCAGACTGGTCAATTTTAAAAAGAGGACAATCCAGGACTACTGGGTGATGAAGACGTAATTCCCATACTATGGTAATAATTTCATTTTGTGCCTCACTTTGCCTGGGTGAATCAAACTAAATTTCTTTCAGCCCTCTGAAATACACCTTCTAGTATGAACACCTTTGCTTTGGGGTTTTGTGTTGTTTGTTTGGGTTTTTTTAATTACATTGTGGCTGGATGGAATAAGGCCTCTATCTTCTGCTAAAGCTATGCAAAGGGCAGTTCAAGTTACCCAGCATTAGTCCAAAGAAACTATACGTTGATGAAACAGCCCCTTGTTTAAATGCCCATGCTAAATAATTCTGGTATTTCAGATCAAATAATTTACGTGCTTTTTCTGCTTAAAAGAAGGTACTACAAAAGGTTTGATGTAAATGAAACCAAGACAATAAATCCCCAGTGAAATACCAGACCTCCTCCCAGGAGAATGCTTAATGTCATCCTGGCCTAATCTAATTCAGAAATACTTTAATATTATTTGGGCTCTGAGCAGTCTGGAAATAACAGCATTTTTGAGGCCCTGGGTACTGTTAGTCATCTCTACGGCCTCCTGCAGGGAGGATCTTCAGTCAGCTGACACTTTTACCCCTTGGAATCTCATCCTGTAGTTGGGGAGGAGAGATAACCCCTGCCTGCGGCTCTCAAGGAATCCACCGATGTGCTTGTTCTCACACAGGGCCAGGCAGGGAGGGCTGGATACCACCACCCCTCCTCAGCAGCTGGCCAAGGAGAGGTCTGGGAGGGAGGTGAGATCGTGGTGCAGCACCCCCGCAGCAGGAATTCCTCAGGACACTGCAGCTGGAGCACCCTGCGGTTCAAATGTTTCAGATGTCTTGTCCTCCCCCTCGACAGGGAAGGGGAAGAGGAAAGGAAGAAGCAGGAGAGGAAGTAAAGCAGAGAGACTCATGTGCCTGTCACAGGGAACCCTTGTCTTTCAAGTAGCATGAATGGTATTTTGTTTGGCTATTGCTAGGAGTAAGAGAGAAGAAGGACAAGAGAAGTGGCTGGGGTGAGAAAGAAGTGTCTGTCACGCTGTGGAATTCACTTTGCTTTGTCGCGCCCCTTCAGACTGTTTGTAGACTCTCTGACATGCGGTTTCTGACTTTCGGAGCACAGGGGCAATGCCTGGCACACTGTGAGGGGGAACGCAGATCCTTTGGATCTGATTGTTTCACTGGCACGGGGCTTCGCTTGCATCACGGCTCCAGTCCTTAGCACTATGAAGAAAATGTTACGTCCCTGGATGCTAAACTATGGCTCCTTAAATTTGGCAAGGAAATAGTTAGACTTTTATCCAAACAGTTTATCCTCCAAACAGTTACCTCAGTCTTATGAAGGAATGTTGGAATGTTGGAACAGAAGTTCCAATAGAAGCAGAATCAGGCTCATCCCATCATGTATGCTGTTGTTAGCATGATAATGAAGAAGCCTCCACAGAGCCACGTGAATCCAGTGAGAAAGTTCACACCTAACATTCCTGGATCCAAACCTGGCCCTGTGGGTGTCCTCTATCATTTGTTAAAATGACGAACAAGTGCCTTTATTATTCTGGATTTCTTTTGTCAATATCAGTTTCTGTAGGAAACAAGTGGAACCCTTCCATGGAGCAGTCTTGTTTGACCTAGTCTAAGGAAGTCTGCATGTAAAAATGAGTCAGAAAAGGAAGAAAACTTTGTAAAATAGGCTTTTAGGGACCCTGTGACTTTTTGTGTAGAAAAGTTACACCAATTTACATCAATCAAATTATACTGATGTTTTATACTATGTAGACACAGCATAGAGATTCTAGTTTAGGTGAAACCTGCATATTCAGGTGAAGCAAAGAAAGCTTTTGGACCCCATTTCCACCTTCTGCCAGGTGGGCACAGGAATAGTTTTATGACTCTCTGCAGTATTATTCCCGGTTTACTCTGGGGTAAGACAAGGCCTTGTCTCTTACAAACTCCATTTTTCTTTTTTATAGGGTGAGAACTATTCTGGGTTTTTTCTTTCTCACATAATGCTGCATGGTGAGGCAACATCACATGGAAAAGCAAATCAACACATTTTATAAGCCTCTAGTTTAAAAATTATTTGTGTTATATTACATATACTTTTACAACAATATTATTCCTTGGGGCAAAAAGAGAAACTTCCTTTCTGCAGACCCTGAGGATTTAATTATGGGTATTTACAAGGCACTTTGAGATCTTTTGAATGAACTGCAATTTTTAAAGACTTAGAAAGTGTTATTATGAATCTGATGTCAATTCCCAACATACCTCAGTTTAATATTAATCCCAGCAGAATCCTGTAATCAAATTAAAGAAAACAGTTTACTCAGCGGGAGTCCGTGCTGAACTGCCTAGTAGAGCTTGGCTTGCTCTCTTCCTATTTCATATCTGAATTTATGTGTTCTCATATTAACACAATCTTCATTTATTCAACATGCTGGAAAAAAAGTAGGTATGAAGTCCAGCTAGTCTGCATGGTCTTTCCATCAACCAAGATGGCTTAAAGATTGAAAATGTTTAGCAGATTTGACAAGGAGACACAAATTCAAGAAAAATAGGAAGATAGGTTTCTACTTTCCTTAAAAAATAGGATGTTAAATTTATTGAGAACATTTCATTTCCTTCTTCTGGACACAAGTTGTTAATTTTAAAAATAATAACTTTTTTTTTTTTTCCTGGGAGAAAATGGGACTTGGGTCATTGTTTGACAGTTATGTTCAAAGTCCTAAATGAGATGAGATGGCTTCTTTAAATTCCCATGAAAATGCTGGACCTTGATTCCCTCCATCAGTGGTTCCAAAACACAGATGGCACGGGAAGCTTTGGTGAATGGTTTGCAGCTGGTCCTCGAACTATTTTCATCCATGAACTGGATTGCACCTTTATACCATGTGATTATGGTGGTGGCCTCTGAGAAGGCTTGAAGACTAGAGGTGGTTTGCCTGCCAAGCTTCAGGGAGCCACAGCCCCTTGTCCTTTTGAAACACCTGGGGCTGGATGTGTGCTTTTTAAAACAGCCAGCTATGAAAACCTTGAACATGACAGCATGCTCCCTGCAGGCGCCAAGGGATGAGGAGACTGTTGAGTGAGCACCACCCCTGAGCTGCACCCCAAGCGTGCATGACTCGACTGAATGAGGGACAAAAGGAGAGACAAAAGGATTGCCCAGAGAAGCTGTGGATGCCTGTGGTGGGCTGGGCGCTGAATGAACAGCAGGTGCCCTCTTTACCCCCACCCCTGGAGGTGTTCAAGGCCAGGTTGGATGAGGCTTTGAGCAACCTGGTCTAGTGGAGGGTGTCCCTGCCCACGGCAGGGGGGCTGGAACTGGGTTATCTTTAAGGTCCCTTCCAACCCAAACCGTTCTATGATTCTATGACCAGCACATGTCAGTGCTGTGGTCTTACTTTGAACGGNTTTTTTTTTAAATAATGCTTTTAGCAAGGACCAGAAGTCCCCGTGACAACTGATATGCAAACAAACTTCAGCGCTCAGGGCTTTCTCGGCTTTTTTGGCACCCAGTTTTGGGGGCGATGGAAGCCCCCCGCCTCCTGCCCAGGTGAGACTTTGCCGCCGCCCCCACGGCCGCTCCCTCCCCAGACCCCTCGCAGGGGACGGGGACGGCTCCGCCGGCGGCGGGGGGGGACAGGACACAAACCCTTCGCTCTCCCCCCGCGGCGAGGCCTCCCGGACCCGTGGCGGCGACGCCCGGCCCGGCCATGTGGCGCAGGGAGGCCGGGCCGGGCCGCGCCCCG
>VYXH01003211.1:179898-209636 GCA_013397275.1 Burhinus bistriatus | reverse complement strand
CCCCCTTTTTTGGTTTGTTTTTTTTTTTCTTTTTTTTTTTTTTTCCCTCCCCCTTCCCCCCTCCCCCCCTTTCTGTGCGGCGAGAGGGCCTCCCCGAATTTGCACAATAAAGCTGTTATCTGTGCCTAATCGCTGTTCTGAGGACTACAATGGGGTCTGCTTGAAAAAGAGTGCCAAGATCTCAACGCTAACTCCTCGGGTCCCCCCCCTCCCTCCCCGTGTCTTGTTTGTCTGTCTGCTAAATAATTATACTAGAAATCACCATCACCCTGCGAGGAGAAGTCTCTCTGCTGTTGCAGACATGCTATTGGAAAAGAGGAAGTCCTTCCCTGCCCAGGAATAATCCAAGGCAATTAACTGATGTAAATTAAGAGCACTAGTAAGCAGCCCGTTAATTGCTTGCTTCTCCCTAGGGGTGTTTGGGAACAGCAGGAATTTGCATAGTGCAGCCAATAATACTGCATCAAAGGAGTTTGGTTTTATCCCATCTCAAACTTCTAAAGCAGGCTGAAGTCTGTAGATTCATGGAAGGCTACTCTTTTGGGCAAACCTCTTTGCAACACTTCTATGGCTGTTTCTAGGTGGAGCATTCAAGTGTTTTGGAAGTTGTGGGCATAAAACCCACCCTTCTGACTCCCGTAGCTAATGCTGACTCCTACTGTAATGTTTAAAAGATTGTGCAGCAAATACTTGGCAGGGCTGTAGGAAGAGACAGTCACTGGCATGCCTGGTGGTTATAAAACCACAGGATCAGCTGCAACTGTTCGGAGGTTTAAAACCTGAAATTGCAGGGGTTTGGGCCTTATATTGACAGGAGACAATTACAGCTGCAGCAGCTGTGGATATGTAGGTAGGTGATCTAGTGCTGGTTCCTTCCTGTGCAGCTATGAAAGGGTATCTTCACTTATATGAGTGTGTGATCCTCCAGTAGAGTACTGGGGCAGTCATAAATTCCTGGCCTTTGTATAGTGGCTTGTTGAACTTATATTAAATGGGGAGAAAACACTCTTCAAAGAGGTCTTTAACGGTATGACTCCTGCAAAGTGCTTTTTTCTGGTTGTTCCAATATCTCTGAAGCTGTAGGTGTTCTGAGGAACTTTTTCAAAAATACAAACTTTGGTTGAAGGAATGATACTCAGTTCCCATCCTTTTCCCAGCCTAAGAAATAGGGGCGTTTGGCCATGTTATGTTTCTCTCCCTTTGGCCTTTGCTGGTTGACTAATAGCTACAGACAAAGGCACAGGGGAGCCCCTAAAAGGAATGAATGAAAAAACTCTGAATCTGATCCGCTCTGTAGAGAAACATGCAATTAGGCAAGAATGGGAAGATGGACTGGGAGGGGGAAGAGACAGACTCCTTTCTCTGCCAGCAGTGATTCTGTGTAGAGAAAAACAACATCTCAGAAGAGATCAGAAAGCGAATAACTGAAGTAGTGAATAAGAGTGGTGTGGTATGCATTGTCCAGACTGATCTATACTCTCTTGCCAGTTTCTGGCACTATTGATCAACTTGTTTTGTTCGTAGAGGAAGGCTACACAGGAGAATGGACTTCACTGTACTGGAGTATGAATACTGTAAAACCTCAGTTTCTTTTTTTTTTTTTTTTTTTTTTTCCCTTTTTTGGGGGGGGGAGGTTAAGTAAACGTCAGAGAATCTTGGGTGCAACATATTGGACAACTGCTATTCTGCAATTGTATGCCTTCTTATGTTCTCCAGGTATTTTCTTTTTAAAGCAAAACATGACTTCCTGCAGCCATGAGCCATTCTTGTCTGTATATCACTGATTTGTCCTCTCCTCCTTAGTAAGCCCTTATGACTCACAGCCTTTTTTCTCTCTGGATTGGGAGACCTAGTTATGGTGGGGAAGTGACTAAGTACAGGAAAAATCTGCCATCGCAGTTCGATCAATCACTTAGTCACACCATTTAATAAATGTATTTGGTTTTATGTAACACAGGCTAATAAAGCATGGAATTCTGGGCTAAATCATTCCTTGCCATAGCTTTTAAACTGTACTGAACTTGACTCTGGTGTTAATTCTGTGCTTGGTTACAATGCAAAAAATGAGCTGCCAGACAAATTATTAGGGTGAAGTGTCAGGGTTCTCAACATCCTCCACTCCCTGGAGGTGTGGGTTTTTGTTCATAATGTCTCTGAGAATAATAAGGTATAATTTTTTTCACCCTCTGAATATGCTATTCCAGAATAGTGAATTAAAAAAAAAAAGTATTTCTTCAATTCACTAAATCTCTTTTCAAGTTGGTTGCTGGATGGACAGGAGGGTTCTGTTTGCGTGGTTGGGTTTTTTTTTCCTCTATTGAAATCCAGAACTTGGTATCATCCTAAGATGATCGTAATCCACAGGATTTGTAGAATGGCAGCAAATGGTTCTGAAGGCACTCTGTAAGGAAGTAAGGCAGCTCCACTGCTGACAAATTCACGCAATATCAAGTTGCCCAATAAAAAAAGTGGTGATACAAAACCCACACAATACTTTGTGGTCCCATACATCCTCTTATATGTAAACAATCCTAGTAGTCCTATTAGTGTAACAACTCCCTGGCAACCTTGGAGTTCCAATTAGAAATGATAGAGAAGGAGGGATTTGTACGTATGTGTTAAAAATAAGGGTATACTTACTAATCCATTAGGCAGTCACTTTAATAAATGCTTGACCTGTTCCTGTGCAAGTTAGCAAGAGGCATATGGCATAAAAGTCTTTAGAAATGCTTCCTCCCTATGTGCAAGAGGTGGTTCTTGCCGAAGTTGACCAATGGTGTATCCGTGTAGGAAAACGGACTGAGAACTGGTGGTGCTCCAGATCTCCAGATACTTTTTTTTATTTTATTTTTTTAGCGTTAGCAAAGTAATGCTGACCATCAGTCAAGAAAGGGTCAGCAAACCAAAGTTTTTCATAAAAGGGTAATAATAAATATGCTTAATATGTATTTCAATTGTATGAAGATGTTCTAAATTGAACTTAAGCCACAATAAAACTTCCACTCTCATCCTTCCCTTCTCCTTATTTTAAACAAGAATTTTCATCTGCCAACATGTTGGATATTGGAGGCATGGATATAGTTTCAGATATGCTCACTTATTTTCTTGGTGATTTTCTCCTTGCTTTCATATTGTATCTTGAACATACAACTTCAGGTTGTTAGAGTAGGTTTCTAAAGGTGGAAACTGAAAAGTTAAAGGGTCTCAGTGAACTAGATTTCTGTACCTTCCTTCAAAGGAGATAAAGTGTTTTTCTGTCTTAGGATGGGTAAGAGCTTTTAACTTTTGAGGGATTTTGTCCTGTAACGAAACTACTTTCTGTTCAACATGCCTGCAATATACAACTAGTGTTTCTTATCTTTTTGTTGGGCTCTAAAAGAAAGAAATAGAACTGTCCATCGCAACCTCTACTTAGAACAGATTAGTTCAGTTGGAAGGGACCTACAATGATCATCTAGTCCAACTGCCCAAACACTTCAGGGCTGACCAAAAGTTAAAGCATGTTATTATTAAGGGCATTGTCCAAATGCCTCTTAAACACTGACAGCCATGGGGTGTCTACCACCTCTCCAGGAAGCCTCTTCCAGCGTTTGACCACCCTCTGGGTAAAGAAATGTTTCCTCATGTCAAGTCTGATCCTGCCCTGACGCAGCTTTGAGCCATTCCCATGTGTCCTGTCCCTGGATCCCAGGGAGATGAGCTCAGCACCTCCCTCTCGACATCCCCACCTCAGGAGGCTGCAGCGAGCCATGAGGTGGCCCCTCGGCCTCCTTCTCTCCCAACGAGACAAACCCAGAGTCCTCAGCAGCTCCTCACAGGACATGTCTTCCAGCCCTGTCACCAGCTTGGTTGCCCTCCTCTGGACATGTTCAGGCACTGTCACATCCTGAACTGGTGGGGCTCAGTACTGCACACAGTGCTCCAGGTGAGGCCGCACCAATACTGAATACAGTGGGATAATCGCCTCTCTTGACTGGCTGGTTATACTGAATTTGATGTCCCCAAGGATGCAGTTTGCCCTCTTGGCTTCCAGGGCACGTTGCTGGCCCCTATTGACCCTGCTGCCAACCAGCACCCCCAGATCCCTTCCTGCAGGGCTGCTCTCCAGCCACTCCTCTCTCCATTTAGACTTGTGCCTGTCATTACTCCATCACAGCTGCAGAATCCAGCATTTGTTCTTGTTAAATTTCACACTGTTGATTGCCCAGTGCTCCAACCTATCTAGATCCCTCTGCAAGGCCTCTTGGTCCTCGAGAGAGCCAACGGCATCTCCCAGTTTGGTATTGTCAGTAGACTTACTAATGGTGCATTCAACTAGTGCATCCAGGTCACTTATAAATATATTGAACAGCACTGGCCCTAGGATTGAGCCCTGAGGAACACACTGCTGGTGACAGGTTGCCAGCCAGATGTAACCGCATGCACTGCAGCCTTTTGAGTCCTGCTGTCCAGCCAGTTTTTCACCCAGTGCACCGTGAGCCTGCTTATCCCACAGTTGGACAGCTGATTCAGAACGATGCTGTGAGGGACAATATCAAAAACCTTACTAAAATCTAAAACTACATCCACCACCTGCCCTTCATCCACTAGGTGGGTGACCTTATCATACAAGGATATCAAATTAGTTAGGACTTTTCCCTTTGTGAACCCATGTTGACTGTGCCTGATGATTGCATTATCCTTTAAATGCTTTTCAATAGCACCCAGTTACTTGGTTAATCTAGTTAATATCTGGCCACTCAAACAGATCTTCTGGAAACTATATGTCAAGAAAGCAAAATTGCCTAAGAAGTTGGATCAGTTGAAAGAAACTTGCTTGTGTTGTAGCATATAGTGCAGCTGAGACAATAGAATACTGGGTGTCTGAGCAATAATAACGTGCAAAATCGTGACACAGTTTGGTGTGGGGGGTGTGTGTATTTTGTTTTGTGTTTTTTTTTTTTTTTAGAAAAATAAAAGTTCCTTTAGGGCTGATACTAGATTATGTTGCTCATTATATTCATATGTTCCACTAAGTTTTGTTTGACAGCATTCATTAATGAAGACACTGCACAGCATGCATAAGAAAGTGTATCTGTATATTAAGGAAACTTAAAATCACTTTTGAAAAAGTGGACTTGTTCAGTCCATTTGTTTTATTGGGTAGATAATGAGAACTTTAGCTGAGTTGTATTGAATCCAGTGCGTGGCTGTATCCAGCGCTCTGTGCCTACAGTTATCCTCAGCGAAAAATCAGGATCTGAGCTTACCTCAAGCTGAGAAATCTTTCTTCTGTTTCTGAAAAAGTGCTGTGTGAGGAACTGGATTTTTGTTTCAGTATCTGTATTTTTCACCAAGGAGCACTCAACACGTGAACTTGTTTGCATTGGTGAAATACTGGAAGCAGAGAGCAGTAAAATGATTATGTTCTAAGCAATATCCACAATCTCCTAGAGAACCAGAAGCTGCTGTATGAATGAACTGTTACACATGATTGCTCATTTTGTGAGCTTCCTCGAAAACTGTAGGGTTACTAGTAGCTTGAATAATGGGGTCAGAAAAGGTTAGTATTACTTATAATACCTGAAGGCTCCGACTCCATGGTTGGGAAGGTGGTGGGCTTTGAGAGCGTTCTTATTCAGCACCATAAACCACTTTGTCACTAAACCAAGAAAATACTTGAATAAGCAACGTGTCTTAGTCCTCCAGCCTGCAGCTCTGTTGTGCTGCCTTTGTTACGGGAGCTGGACTGTAACTGATTCTTTCCTGGAATACTGAGATGACACACGTTCCTTGCTGCTATAATGTTAGTCCTTTGCTCTGCAGAGCAGGCAAGGAGCCTCTGTTACCTGAATTCGATGTTCAAAAAAATCCAAAAGTGTTTACTGCCTGCTGACATAATTTTTTTTTGGCTTAAAACACTAAACTGCACCTCAGACTGATGGTATTCTGACTCAGCCATGACAAACTGGGAAGCAGTAAGTTCTAGCAGAGAGTTCCTGAAGACTCAGAATTTTCTTGCTCTTTAATAACTTTCTGCTGCAAGTGTTTTTGCCTACGTGAAGTGTATAGGCACCAGTGCACTGATGGGCACAGTGTACACCTAAGGTGTTGTGGTGACAGCCATACAGGCAGGAGCGAGTTAAAGCTCAAAAACTCCCATATTGTTTGGTAGTTTTTTTTTGCTTTATCTTACTCTGTGGTTTGTTACTAACATCTCAAGTTGAAGGCTGACTGCAAGCTGCAATGCAACGTATTATGCTCAGTTTGAATACCCCTTTGCACACCCAACAGAATAGGGTAGAGATTTTTCGAATGAGGATGTGTGTCAGCATCTTCAGCTGTAAGAACATATCACTGTAATGTCTGTCTTGAATCTTTCTATCAAAAAATAGAGCAAATAGAAGGACTAACTAACTTCGAAATCGCTGAAAGATCAGAGCAGTCAACTGAGGATGAGATGTCCTGAACAATACTTGCTTCAGCATCATGCACAGGAAATAAGACGCTATCTTAGTGTTTTTTCTGACAAATGCTAAACAATCAAGTAGAAATCTGACAAATTTAATATATAGGCTTCTCCCATGGCTAAGCTTTGAAAGTGTCTTTTGTTCAAACTGAAGAAAAAAAAAAAGCTGGTTGGTGGGTGTCTCTTCTTTTTATATAGAACCCCTCAAATTCTATAAGGTATTTCAAGTTTAAGATTCACTGCATCATAGCTTGCTTCTCAGTAAGCTGGTTCCCTCGGTTTGGAGGAGGGGTGCATGTTACGTGACTCTTTCCTTTTTATTTTGGGGCTGTGCTGCATTATCTGTCCTTTCAGGTTTTTCCTTATCTCTTTGCAAATGACTATGTGCAAATGCTTTGGTCTCAGAAAAGTTTGGCGTGGAGGACTTTCCAGTGAAATGCTTTTACAATATTCTAATGACAGCTTTGATTTGGCAGTGTTTGGAAGCATTTGAAAATAATTTGGATCTGAGGGGATTCAAACAGTCTTGTAAACCAAGTGATTTCATTGATCTGCCATTCCCTTAGAGAAAGATGGGTTGTTAGATGCATTAACGTGGATCTATATGTTTTCATAACAAGCCTGAGCAAGAGTAGTTAGCTGCTCTTACTGTTCCTAGTGTTCTGGAGATGTGCAGTTGAGGGTGAGGTGTCTGCATGCAGAATGTTGAAGGAGCTCCACGCTTTGGTCAAAGTTGAATTAATGCCTGCAAATCCTACGCTGCTGTTCCTAGCATATGGAAAAAAACTGAAAACATAACAAAAAACCAGCCCTACACAGCAGGTCTGAATGAGAGCTAAGCTCTCAAGTTGACTTATGAATGCTCCTTGCACAAGGTTGCTTTGCAGACTGCCTGCATCTGCCTAGTCTACTAAGTTCTACTGTTTGCTTTCTTTAAGTTGTATTTGCATGTATGTTGACTTACACAGGAGATGTACTCGGCATCTGGCTATTTCTCTTCCTACTACTCAGTTGTGTTTCTCAGTTTTGATCTCCAGCTTCAGGAAGACCACTAACAGTTTGGCTTATCTGTATGCTTGACTGCATAAAGATAGCCCGTAACACCTCTGTAGAGGAGGTTTAAAGGATCTAAATATTGAAACTGCAAATCAGGTAAGGAAATTGCTCCTGCCCACTTGATATTAGAAGTCAGTGTCTGCTATGAGTGTTATAAATGTTTAAGCTAATGCAGGGTAGTTCCCCAACAGCGTCTGTGGTCTTATACAATTGTTGAAAAAGTTGAGCTGAGAGAGAACCCTAGCAGTCATCTGGTCCAACCCCATGCTCACAGCAAGGCCAGTTTCAAAGTTGGATTGTTACAGTGGAACAATAGTTCTTGACAAAGATAACATGGAAAGTACTGGAACTTGTGAAGTACTGTGTAGGTTCCTGGAAGTTCTTAACCTCATCTTCTGGAGTGCAGAGGCACGGAGAAAGTAAAAGAGCTAGTCAAGTGTAATGATTAAAAACTATCAAAAGCAAACCCTTTATTTAAGGAACACTTAGTGTAAGCCCAGTTACTTGTGAATACAGCTATCTTATCTGTTGTGTTTGCTGGTAAAGTTGATCTATGCAGCGAGTCTCTGGCTATGTCCAGGCAGTATTCTAAAAACACTTTCCCACACGAAGCTAGCATAGGCCAGAAGATGGTGTTCAGCTGCGAGAGCCCTGGGGCAGTATCATACTGATGCATTTGATAGTTGCTTCTTAGCAGTGCTTACAGCATTATTTCAGAACATGCAGCCCTGTAGCAAACTGGGAACAGCTTGACTCTGTAGCATTCACTGGAAGTCTAAGACTTTATTCTATTCTTTAAATTGTGACTCTGTCTCTCTGTAAAACGGTAGAGACAGCTACAATCTTTAACTCAAGTCCATGAGATACAAATTATGTTCAGGTAGCTGTAACTTTTTTTTTTTTTTTTAAATAGACTTTGTGAAAACACCCTGAAAAATTAAAGAAGAAATACTCAGGAGTGGAAGGGGTAATTAAGTGTTTTCTTATATTAAAAAAAATAATTTTTTTTTTTCTTCAGTTTAGTCAGGCCTTCTGTGGAAGGCTACATGATGCAGAATGTTATTTATTTTTGCATCTGAAATGGTCTAAGTGATACTCTCTACTGTGGCTGGGTTTTGACTGCTTTGTCTCATGGTGTCTGCCTGATCTACAGAATGTCTGACTATTGTCTGCCTTTAATTCAGTGCACTGCAAGGGTGGTACGTGATGGACCTGTATTTAAAAGGGAGACATGTTAATAGACATGTTACTTGACCACTGGGATTCCTGGGCATTTAGCGATGTCTTTGTGCATGTATCTAGGTCTCAAGTGACAACTGAAGTTTATCAGGCGTTCTTTTCAAATAGCCCAATTTCAAGGAATGTATTTCAAGAGGTGTATGAATGTGAGCTTGAGGATGTGCGTTTAATTGCAGCCTTTAATGGACTAGATCAATTTGGTTGCATGTTTGAGAGCTTTGATGGTTTGCTGCCACTGTAAAGTTTTCTTCCCGTCTGTGTGTTCCTGCCTTGCATTGCCTTGGATAGTCCAGCTCAGTAGTGCATCAGTTCTGTTCTGCTAGCTCAGCCGAAAACTGGGATAATGGCACGTGCACGTGTGGCTTGATGAGGGATAAATCTCACCAAGGGGTCGTGTATCAGAGCTACTGCAAAGGATAAAGTGGGCGTGCCTGGGAGTGAGGAATAAGAAGCTGTTCAATAGCTTGGTCCATCTTGTCCAACTGTACCCAAAAAGCCATTTTACCTTTCCCTCTTCCTGTAATCTGTGCCGGGAGCAGCGTCCCTGTGTGAGTGTAGTGAATGGGACCAATGAAATGGTTCTGCTGGAAAAAAAGAACAGATGAGTTATTCTCAGCCTGATTCATTCTTTGGTCCTGCTTGTGGCGTAGTCATGGAGTGCTAATATGAACCCAGAGAAGGCAGTGGAAGGGTGCGGGCCGTTCGGGATGTTTTGTGGTGGTGGTGGGACCGCACCCAGCGTGAGCTGGCACCGCTCTCTGTGGCTCCCCAAGCAGCTCTGCGCCTGCTGGGCAGCCTTTTTGGACACGGGGTTCTGTGTGTCCTGGTGGTATAGCCACTCTCCTCTATATTAGGAAAGCTCAAGTGCTTGAACTGGACGGAGCTCAAAATAACAAAAGGTACTTCAGCAGTCACAAGCTGGTCTCTTATGAACTATGTACAGTCCCAACAGAGCTATTTAAAACCTAAAATAAGTTGGTGGCGAGGAAAGCAAATGTGGGTGGGGAAACCGAATATTAAAAAGAAGTGTAGAACTGAGCCATTTCAGGGAAATCCTGCATTTTGGGGAACCGTGACCTAAATAGATATGAAAAGGCAGTCAGCCTAAATGAGACCCTGTACCGAAAGGAAGTTGCAGGATTTGTCTAGTGCACTGGAAATGATAAAACTGAAAATCACAGGATGATGAAACAACTTTACCTCACACTTGACTGTGCCTGCAGTTAAATTTGGAGGGATGGCTCATAGTCTGGGCAGTCGGATCCCACAGTAAGGCTGTGTTCTAGCTCCTAGAAGTCTGGCTATTGTTCAGATATTCAGTGAGCGCTGTGAGCTGGCCAAGAACTTGACGTGCCACACCCAGGCAGTGCTTGGGATGTCTGAAACAGGCAGCCCTGCGTTCAGCTGCCCCTCTAATTACCAGTGAGCCGAAATGCTAGGTGACTCTTGGTTGAAGAACAGGGAAGCACGTGAAACAGATAAGCACGCTTCTGACTTGTTCATCCACACAGGAGAATCCTTTGGAAGGACGAGGTCGTCACAGCAGTTACCTTCATGCTGTTTTTCTTGTGGAAAATCTCTGGAATGATAAGCAGAGTGTCTAAGCATAGGTTTTTTTAATTTGCCCTCAATTCCAAGTTACCTCTAAGACAATTCTTAACCGCAGGTGAATTTAGAGACCTTTAGGTAGGGAATGAGTGTTTAGTCTACTAGCTCATGAACCTCAAGTACTTGCTGTACATGTGGTGCCTTTATGCAGCTCACACTTGTCTTGTTAGCATCCTGTCTTGATCTTGTTTTGAGCCCCTTCCAGCAAAATAGCTGCTTGTAATTTTGGCAGACATCCACTGGATGCTAGGCTTGGGAAGCTTATTGGCTGTCTGGAAATACGTCTTGGCTACCAGGCTTGTCTGCTTAACCCCTTGAACTGGGTCTTTGCAGCTGTTAAACGGTACTGGGAAGTCCCCTGCCTTTGGAATGAAGCTGGGGAGGGAAGGACTAGACTAAGGCAAGTTTCAGGGTGGAGGAAAAGCTGCCCACTACGAGTCTTGTCAGAAAATCTGAAATGCTTCCAGTGGTGGTGGGGAGTGTTGGAACTGTTCTGCTGGTTAAGTTACTGCAGGAGCAGCCAGGCTCCTAACACCAGTGTGTGGTGTACGATTTAAGGGGCAGGGGCACAAAATACTTGTTTGTAACCTGTGACTAGAATTTCCTAGGAGGGGCACACAGTAACTGTGAGGAATGTCACCCGTACCACTTGCTGGCATTTCAAACGCCCACTGCCCTGCTGACTGCCTTTGAGTTGAAGAGTTTTAGCTAGGGATGTGGTTAAGCTCAGGCATGTGAAGTACAACTGCCAACCCTACTATTAGGGGGCAGAGGCCATAATAGGCATATACTATTTCTCCAGAGAAGAGCACCTTCTAACAGGCACAGAACCAAATGGGTGTTCAAAACAAAACACAGAAAAAAACCCCCAAACAAACCCCAAAGCTACCCAGATTGTGGAAGTTGCATGATGGCAACTGCATATGGCTAGATTTTGCTTCGAGTTTTAGCTCCTGATCCAGATGTTGTGGAAAAGGGGTCAGGGTTTTCCCCCATGATTTTTTAAACTCCTTCTGGGTTTTGACTAGTAAAGGATGTTCTCTATAAGTAGCTCAAACAACAGGTACAAAAATAGTTATTCTAAGGGCCTCTTCAGACAAGCTCTAAAGAAACGGCAAGTGGCAACGTTAATGGCTTGGAACAGCTACAGGAAGGCAAAGGGAGTTGCATGAGGAATCTATTTATGAGAAAGGAAATGGCAAAAATAGAGGAATTGATCCATTGCACAAGGCTGTAAGTTGTGTAATAAGTGGCATACAAGTATCTGGATTTGACTGTAGATTCGGGGATCCACCCATGGTTTCTCTTACTGGCTTAGTACTCTCATCTTGCAACTCTGCTTGTCAAAGTGAAACTTGTTTGCCCTCCAGACAGGGTGGCAAGCTGCTAGCAGCCGCCGTGTTGAAACACCACTGGTAGGATGTGACTACTTGCTATCTGCTTGGTTGAAAAGGAAGGAATTATGTTCAAGTGGCTTTAACTTGGAAACCTGTCATTAATGATTTCGGAAGCCATGCTGCGTAGGGGGTAGGGGAATTCCCCGCCTTTTTTTTTTTTTTTTTTTAATTGTTTTGAATGAATAACTTTGTAGTAATCTTCTTATAAAGTAGAACTTTTATTCCTGAAAAAGTTGCTTGCCCAAATCAGATCACTAATGAAATTGGGTAAATCATGCCTCCAGAGTTCTAAAATGCCGTGTTCTCCAACTTATTAAGAAGCATTGGCACAGCCCCGGCTTTGCGTGGCTCTGCATTCTTGCATTACTAGTGTGTGCTCGCTAGTACTAATCGAAGAAGACAGCTTTTGAAGCTTTCTTATGAGCTCTGTGAATGTGGTTTGAAGCAGACCTCATGTTTTAGAGAGACTGACCTTCCACCACTTGAGGAAAAAAAAGAAGCCCTAGTTTATATAAGGATGCCTGAAGTAGACTCCTTGACTAGCTACGAGTAATTGATCTCTGGACTGATGGAGGTGTTCTGCAAGGAGGATTCCCTCAGGTTTCACTTGTTACTCTGTGCTCGGGCCACTCGGAACAGTAGGTATTGATCAGTTGCAAAGGGGGACTTCAACACGAAGGTAGTTATGGCTTCTCACACTTGGTCTTGAGAACCAGAAACGCAACAAAATATTGCGATGTTGCTCGGCTCTGTAGACATTACCTTTTCAATGGCAGCAAGTGTCTTCAAGGAAACTGATTTTTTTATTATTATTATTTTTTTTATTTTTCATGGGAACATTCCTGTTTACTACTGGCTGTGTGGAACAATTTTATTTTCCTTATCACTGGGACATGAGCAGTCCAAATTAATCTCAAAATAGTCTCTTGTGTTAACAGCCAAACAAATACGTGTTTGGGGCTCTGACACTACAGTATGACAGGGTTTGCATGAGGATAAATTACTTGGTTTCCTTTTTGAAACTGACTGCTTTAGCATTATATTTTTTACCAGATTTTTAAAGTCACCTCAGTCAATCTCTTCTTATCCTTTTCAAGAATAGGGATTGGCTCTTTCAAGCACTGGATACAGTGCCTGCTATAAACCCTGTCAGAAAACTTGTATAGAAAATGATGTTGGAGTGGACACAGAATCAGCTTATTTTGAACCCCTTTGTTAGGTAAAGCAGAATTTCTCTGTTCTTCCAAGCTCTGCGTGGGGCAGAGGTGCTTCTAAAAACTTCCACGTTAGTCACTAAGTGCTAGAAAAACGGGTAACCTGCAGCATGGCTTTTTAATGGCTTCCCCCTGCCCCATGTTAGTAAATCAATGCTATAAAGGTGAGTTTTGCTGGAAGTTACGGGCAGAGCACTTTCTGCTCTGGCAACACCCCCTGGGTGTCTCTGCTGAAGTGAGATGAGTGTCAGATGCACGCTGGTGTGTCTTGGGGCACGTCTGGCTTCCTGCCGCTCGGGCGCTTCCTCCTCCACCCATTCTCAGTTCAGTTTCTGCAAGCAGACTCTTCAAAGCTGTGAACTTTCTCAGTCTTTGCTTGCTGGTGCTCCGGCTCGCTTCCTGTGGCAGCTCTTTCCTCTTGCCACCCTCAACAGCTTGGCTCCTGAAGCTGCGTGAAAGCTGCCCACAGAGGCCATCGTGTCTAAGAGCAACCAGTGGAGGTGGTTGGGAGGGACATGGCTCTAATGGGGCTTCACTAAGGGGTGGCTCCACAGTGGTTTCTGAATCATAGAATGGTTTAGGTTGGAGGGGACCTTAAAGATCATCTAGTTCCAACCCCTCTGCCATGGGCAGGGACGTCTCCCACTAGACCTGGTTACCTGAGGCCCCATCCAACCTGGCCTTGAACATCTCCAGGGATGGGGCATCCACAGCTTCTCTGGGCAGCCTGTGCCAGTGTCTCACCACCCTCACGGTGAAAAATTTCTTCCTGGTATGTAATCTAAATCTACCCTCTTCCAGTTTGAAGCCGTTACCCCTAATCTAAGCTGTCTTGCTGCTGTTCTTCTTCACAAGGAAGGAGTAAGACCACGTGAGCACAAACAGATTCAGCCCGATTGCCTCCCTGACCGAGTTTACTGGTGCTCACGTGAGAACAGGGCTGTGCAGTGAAGTTGTGCTGCAGCTGCTGCCTCTCCCCCACCTGCTGACCAGCCTGCGCCGCAGCGGGATGCAGCTCAGCACCTCCCACACCTTCAGAGGCCACCCGGGCCAACAGAACTGCCTGTCCTTCTGGGATGTCAGCTGGCGGTGCCTTCTCCCAGCTCTTCTTCAGTTTATCATTTGGCCAACTTGCTCATATATGATACTCGTGCTGCAATTCAAATGATTTGCTCTTTTATCATTTTTAGTTCAAATGCTGACCTAAGTATGAGATTTTATTGGTGACGTGCTGCTCAGCCTTATCTGCCAGTTGATTTGGAATGACGGAATTTTGTTGGGGTTTTTAATTTATTTATTTTAAGTGAACTTATTAATACATGTAGTGTATTTAGGGTCGAATAGTATATTGCATATGTGGCTGAAGGGCTCTGCACATAAATCCAGTGGTTATGTACTCTCCTTGAGGACTCGGATCACATTTGTGATCTCTGGGTCAGTCAGCAGCAATATGCACTTTCCAGTGGCATCTCGGGGGTGCTGCCAGTTTTGGTCTAGAGCCCAGCGATTTGTGTTTCATAGCGCACTAGATGTATGATCTCTGTCTGTTTGCATGGGGATGGTGGTGGGGATAAGGCCAGAGAAAATATTTGTTAGTGAATCTAGTAAGTGGAGCTTCTTTCTGTGCTTCCAGTCTACAGTTCTTGGTGTCTGTGTCAAGCTGAACTCAAAACAGTGGTTGAGCCCATTAATTGAGATTGGAGTATCCAGTCCCTTGTTCCTTTTGTCACTGGCTGCTTACAGAGAAGCCTGTCCTCCGTCTGCAAGTGGCTTTTAATTTAGTTTTATCATAGGTACAAACTGAAATTTCCCTCAGTAGATGACACTGAGCTGTGGAATTCAGCGTAACAGTGGATGAAATTTTACTGTAGGCTTCATGTAAACCTGCCATTTCTTGCTGAGTCCGACTGTTACAGTTGGCATTTTTTGTGCTCTAATGACAGCCATGTGTGTTTAGTTCATGTAAAGTAGTCTGAAGCTTGTAATATTGAGCTAGTTTTAAATGGTGGTTGGGTGCATAAGGTAACTTAATGCATAAGAAAGGCAGCAAGATCCTTAGGCATCTCAGTACCTTCAGAAATTTGATCCACAGTCTATAGCTGACTGTCCTGTCTTATATCTCAATATACAGCAGGTGTAGACAGTTGAGATGTGTTTATAACTCATGTATTGCTGAAAGGTACAGTCAACTCCGTATCTGTCTGGCTTTGTCGGAAATGACATTAAAAATAGCCCCAACTGAATAACTGACAACTACTTCTGCAAAATAAGCTTAGATGCTGTGCTGGCAAATGTGCAAAGAGACCAGGGGATGGGTGGGGAAAGTGCAATTTTATTTTTTTTTCCTCTTACAACAATCATGGGGGTGTCATATATCTGATAAAACGTTTTCAGATAATGATCTTTGCTTGTGTCCATTTTTAGTCTTAGCATAAGGTGACTAAAAGATGTACGAGCAAAGAAGCTCAATTTTTCTGTGACATCAGCCCTTTCTCTTAAAGCTCTACACTAAAATCATTAGAGATTCTTTAAAGGGTGAGTTCCTGCTACAGGCTGTAGTTAGGTGCCAAGACACAGTCAGTGCCTGTAAGGGTGATGTTATAACACGTACTCTGTAGCACATAAGTCGTAATTCTGGCTTGCTGGTACTGAGTGCGTCAAAGGTGGGCAAGCTTCCTCCTCCACTATATTTTATGGTGACTCTATTCAAAATGCCGTAGTGGGGTGGAATGGGACACCTTCCTTGGCCTTGTTTGCCCCCCCCGCCCCGTGGCTCCAGTCAAATGAGGAGCACCGTGTCCCCAGTTGAGCGGGGAGAAGGGTGGTGGAGAGGGCTGGGAAGCTCCTGGGAGTCATCGGGAGGGTCAATGCTCTCTCCGGGGGCTGCAGTGCAGGAGGGCCAGGGCTGGTGCCCAGGGTGTACCTGCTGCTGTTCCGTTCCCTGATGAGCTTAGGGGTATGAAAAGGCCCTTTAAGGCTGCTGGAAGGGGGCTTGGTTTAATTAAGTGTAATCCCTTTAGAAATTGCAAGCGCTTTCACATGACCCGATTCCAGCCTCACCCTGACACAGAGGACCCAGGGCTGCTCGGGCAGAGCGCTGGCACTGGGGAAGGAGCCAGATGTCTGTGAGTATTGCTGGTGCTGCAGGTGGGGGCTGATGCTCTTCCCAGGCTGTGCAAAGCATGATGCCCTGGTACGCTCTGCAGTTGGCGTGCGACTCCTGTCCTCGCAGCAGGGCCCAGGTTGGCTGGCTGGCGCAGCGGGAAGCGAAGCAGAGCCCTGGGGAGCATGTGTCCTCCAGAACATACTCCTGCGTTTTAAGGGACAGGGGAACAATTCTCGTTATACTTACTATACGGCTGCTAATCTTGCTGAAAGCCAAAACTGGGAAGGTTTTTAGATTATTAGGGTGCCTTACGAGATCTTGAGTTCAGAGTTCATGCAACTCCAGCTGGATTTGGTGTGCTTCTCTGGTCAGAGCTGTTGGAACTGATGCACTGTGCTAGTCTAGTATCTTCACCTGCAGTAACTGCTGGGTGAACTGGTGCCCTATAGCGTAGAGGATCTATAAAGGATGGCCTGGAATTTCTTTTTAACTGAACTTACTTCTGTTCTGTAACAGTCAAATAACCAATAAAGTATGACTTTTCCCTATGCTATTTTCCCCAGAAATAGTTCACTTGGTGGCTTGAACCTGGGAAGTATGAATATCTGAACCTTGAAGCCTGCAGACTAGCAGGGTATAACAGCTTCCTTGCAATCAGGAAATCCAGGGAGGAAAGAAGCTTTAGCTCAGGGTCAGGGTTTTGTAGAGGTCGATACTCTGTTGTGCTTACTCTACCTATTATTCTGACATGAATTTCCTAGTACTCTGTTCCTGTCTCAACTTACGACAAATAGAGCTGTCTGTTCTACCTCTTGCACCGCTCAATGCACTGGGGCATTAATGCAAGTAATACATCCGTTACTTGGTGTGACAGTATCAGTCTTTCCTGTTTGTCCTGCCATATGCAGCTACAAATTTTCATCTTAGGAAGTAGTTATAGCAGGTTATTAATAGGGCTCACTCAGAGACCTGGAAGGTAACTGATAATCATTACTGCTAGTAGAACTTATTGGGAATCTCAGTGAGGCACAAAGTGAGACTTGAAGGTATGCGGGCAATGTTAAAATTTCTGAAAAAATGTTGCAGATAGACAGTGGTACCAGGCACCTATTAAGTCTGTCTCCTGTAGTCTGCTAAACACCGTGGGAGGAGGGTGGTGGTGTCCTGTAGCTTGTGAAAGCTTTTGCCTATCAAAAGGACCTTTCTTTGGCTGCAGCTGGGGGCTGGAACAGTGTCTCTTCCATGTGCTGGAGGTCTCGCCCTCACCACAACACTGTCCTTGGCAGCAGGAAGCTCTTTAATATGCTCTGGTAGTGACAATCTTTAACTGTGCTTAGACTGGTAGAACAATGGTAATTCCTCAAATAGAGAAGAGGAAGAGTTGCTAAGTTTCTAGCTCTTTCCTGTAGCTGTTATGAAATGAATCAGTTAAATATGTGCTTTTTTTCTTGAGTATTTTTTAGCTTGGTGAGTGTAAATTTGCCTGTTGAAATGTGATACTAGAATTTTCTTGTAATGTGCAAGACGGCTTCCTCTGGAAGGTTTTCACATAATGTTGCTAGCTGTTTGCATGCAAAATGTTATATTAAATGATGATGGAAAGACAAAAGAAGGCTATTTAGAGGTCACCTACTAGAGTTAAACTTCTGCTAGTTTAAGATCCAAGTAGAATTTAGAGAGTTGCAGACACTTGGATGCAGCAGTGAGTGCATCATAAATACTATGATGAAAAAATTCAATGAATTGCTTCAAACAGAATTTGAGGATAAATTACTGCATTAAGATAGTATTTTTGGTAAATCTGTTGATGATGAAATCCAGTAAGTCCTCTAAAAACACCTCCCGAGTGTTGAAAGTTTAAGACAGAAGTTTACTAATGATAAATTTTGGAAAAGAGGTGTAAGTGTATTCCGGGATGAGTGCTGCCACTGTGAACTTTGTGATCTAATTGCTGGCGGGCAATGTCTTTTTCTCACTGTTTTTACTCCTATTCCTTACATCTCAGCAGTGTGCACCTTGCCTGTCTGGACTGACAGAGCTAGATTTGTATAAGCTCGGCAGTCCAAGTCAGTTATCTTACTGAGGAGCATTTTATTCTGTTTGCAACCCAAATGGTAAGAGTGCTGATGGTTATGCCAGCCCTCAAACCTAGGAAAACCTCATTAAATGGTTTAGAAATACACAGTATAAAAGCTTAATGCTAATGAATCTTGAGGCTTTTCT
This sequence comes from Burhinus bistriatus, assembly GCA_013397275.1. NCBI lineage: Eukaryota > Metazoa > Chordata > Aves > Charadriiformes > Burhinidae > Burhinus > Burhinus bistriatus. The sequence goes on along the minus strand of VYXH01003211.1, from coordinate 191,345 downwards.
TAGAATAAGTATTGATGGTAAACTAGATAAATGGTTTAAAACTGCTTTGGCAGGGTAATTCTCAAGGGACAAGGCAAACGAGTCTGAATTATGATGGGACTGGATCATGCTGGTTTTCTTCTGGTATAGCACTTTTGTTGTGTAACCCTTGTGTAACATCTGTGTTGGGCAGTACTAGGCTGTGAATGTCTCGGTAAAAGTGGTTTTACTAAAAGCAGGACTTGAAATGAATGAGGAGGATGAAGGTAAACATGCAGTGCCTGGCACTTACTTGTCAGGTAGAGATTATAGTAGTCAGTGGATCTCTTCTTGTAGTTGGAGCTGCAGGCAGAGCACACTACGGTTAGTGAGACTGCCTTGCCAACGGTGAGGTGGCCCCTGGGTATCTTTCAGAATGAAGCTGCCTTGGTGCTTGTTTTTTCAGCCTTTTTACATGCTAGGAGAACAAAGTTGTATTTCTGTGCCAATACGCAGGCTCTTGAAATGAAACGAAACGCTCGGTAAAGCTGCATCTGCTCTGAAATAGTCAGGCCTCTTATCTGCTGACTGGGAATGGAGAGCACTGCCTCCCACCACCTGAAATGGTAGAAACCTTACTTTGTTTTTCCAGTTCACAACAACTGGCTCAAAAAAAACGTGGCTTGGTTTGAGGAAAAACTCTTTGTGTGTTGTTTCCACACCAATTGCGCTTAACAAAGCTCAATTTTGCAGCGAACTAACTTTTCAGCCAAGTATTAAATTACTATGAAACTAGTGGTTAAAATGTCACCGGCACAGCTCAGGACATGCTTCCCCCAGCTCAGTCTGCTGACGGTTAACAGCAGTACGCTGTTGAATGTGTTAAAACTTTGTTCAGATCGGGGAAGCTAGCATTACCGGGGTGTGGTTCTCTAAAGCACAAGCCTGTTTCCTGTGGTATCTTAGCTCACGCTGTCTTCTAAAATAGCATTGGCTGAAGTTGCAAGCGCAGACCCCATTCAAGACTTTGCTGCTCCTAAACCTTAGGTTGCTACTCATCTTGAGCACAGGGGGCTTCTACTAGGGGGAAAACAGTTTATCTCTTCCTCTTGAATGTACTACTTGAAGGATGATAACTGATCAGGTAGCTTAAGTGCATTTAAGTGAGCGATAAGGAAGGAATTTCCCTGGTTCCAGCTTGGGACCTTATTTTACGGTGCTAACAAAGATGTGAGTCTTACAAATAAGTATTCTGTGTGAATTATCAGGATACTTAACTGCAGCAGCTTTATTTTGAGTTTCAAGGTCTGATTTGCTCTGAATAGCTTAAAAGTTATTCGGGCACAGGTTGCAAAGAGCTGCCACAGCTATTTCAGTTCTGTTTTGTGGTGCTTCCTCTGTGCTCAGGCACTTCAGTGTTCAATCACCTATGCAGATAATATTAGATAAGAGTAGCTACTGTGTTTTGTCCATAAACAGTGGAGCAAAAAGACTATTTTTCTTCCATGGTACCTGGTACGTTAGTGTTATAGGTGAACAGGAAAGACTTTAAAACAAACGAAAAGCAACCTGTTGCTTAATGGCTCATTTAATGTAACCCCTCTTATACTTAGACCTGGCTTATGGACATCTTTACTCTCACTGGTAGTTGTGCTGGGCAGGTCAGGCTTACAAGCCAGCACTCTTTCTGGTAGAAGAGACTGCTTCCAAGTATGAATAGCAAAGCTGTTTTCGGGGGCGTTCAGCCCTTCTAGCAAGCAACTGGATTCCTGTTTCACCAAAGCACTGTGAAATTAGCTAGTTGTCAACATCCAGGATCTGAGGAGGATAATTTTGGGAAGGCATAGCAAGAGAACTCAAGGCAACTACCTGCTATTGAAAGCTCCTAATTTTAAACAAAGCTTGACTGCTTATGAGTTTAGGTTGTTCGCTCTTTCCTTGCTACTTCTATGGGATGTTTTTTCCTCGTTTTGACTTTATTGCGTCAGAAGGTTCAGAGGGCTTCAAAACCAGCTTATTCCTCGTCTGCTTGTTCATGTTATCTTTGGTCCAATAATGTCTAAATAGCATTCCTTATGCATGCAACAATTAGAACTGCAACTCTTCTTGACTTCAGCTTTGCTGTGCTAAGCCTACCTTTAACCTCTTACAGAATATGCCTAAATTTTTAGCTAAACTTAAGAAAACCTTTCGGTTCATCCTGAGGATATATCAAGTAAAAAACAGTGGTATGCCTAGGCTTAAGTAGGCTTTTTGGGAAACTTCAAAATGCATTTGGATGTAGTGGTCTCCTTTGGCACTTAACTAGCAGAACGCTTCTTGCTTATGGGGAAAAAAAACCTGGTTGTAGTCCTCTTGCAGTCTGCTGCTGCTTTCTTAGTAAACAAGATGTGAAATGTGTCTGTATACTCGGTAGAAATGCAGGGATCAGAACTGGCTGTGATCGTATCAGTATAGGGTGGTTGCTTGAATATTTCTCTGCTTACTCTAACTTTTTTTGTCTCTAGTGTCATGTGGTTAGCTTATAGTCTAAATGTGAGTTTGAGTTGCTCTTACTAAAACTGTTCACAGCATAATTCCCCCCCACCTCTTACCCCTGGAAGGCTGGTGGAGTGTGCTAAGAGGATTGATTGCACTGAAGAGCAAATAAATTAGGATTTGTTGATGTGGGGTAAATGGCTGTTGGCAAGAAGGAGACCTAAGAATGCAAGGCCTGTATGCTGGGGTTTGGTGCCCTGTGAATATCTCGTCTGTACAACTTCAAGTTTTGAACCTTTGCTTTGATGGAAAAGCATTAAAACAGTTTGATCTAAAATATCTGCAGCTTGTGTTCATAAATTTTGAAATGTCTTTACCTTTTTCAGTTGACAGGTATGCAAGTAGAAATGAGTTCTCAGACAGCTTGGTGTACTTGCAGACCTTACTTTGCCTGGTCAAAAGTTAAGGCATCTACGTTCAGGCAGGAGTATTCCTGTCTACCCCTAAGGATCTACACAATGTTTTGCAGTAATGATCAGGAGTTGTGAATGGAATTGGCTGTGTTTTACACTAATCTTTGAAGTGAAATGCCTCTGCTGTTTAACTTGCTTCGTGAGAACTATTGGTTAAAGATGTACAGATGTCTCCCTGCTTCTGTGTGATGAAAATGCAAACTCCCTTGGCTGCAATCCCTTGCCGTTTTCATTTCACATGTGAAAACGTGATGGTGAGACTTTCCTATCAAGATGGTGTGTCATATAATGTTTCTTCTGGAAGACCATTCATGATCTTACTTTGTATGTCTAAGGCTAATATTGTCATGAAATCTTGATTGCAATGTTAAATTACACCTAAACCATTTCTGCAGTGTTCTTTCACCTTCCTGAAAGAATTGGAAAGCAGTAGGCCACTATATGGAGATACTTCTACTTGCTTTGTGAAGTGTCTGTACGTACTATTGAATATGTTAGCTCAGCATGCATTCTTTTTGCCTTAGCATGCAAGATCATCCTTGTGTCCTATCTGCTTCGTACCCACAGTCCTTGCAGCATATCAGGGGTTGTGGCTTATAATTTCTCCAAATGCCCATGGAGGCTGGAACAGTATTGTTAGTATTGACTAGTCTTCTGTAGCAGGCTGAGTTGTTAATGCTTCCGGGGACTTCTTTGACATTCATCCTTCAAATGGAAGGGTTGGATGTCTGGTTGTGTGTACTGAGGTTTGGAACATCTCTGCTTTTGTGAAAGACACCAGAATGTTCTACACTAGAAATTCAACTTCATAAGCTGTAAATGGCTCTCACGTGTGTCAGTATATAGATAGGAATATGAGTAGGAACAGACAGGATAAACTCTTACACTGTGAAATGGGAAAGTTATATTCTACAGGGAAACTGGGAACACCGTTCTGGCAGGGCAGATGACTTTGTAGATGCTGGCAGTGAAGTTCCTGGAGGCTTGGGAGCTGGTCCCTGGCTGTTGGCAGATGTTGGTTTTCATTATTGGTTAGTGTCACTTACAGCATATGTTGTAACGATGCATTTTCTGTCTTCCAGATCAGTGTGCGTGTTACCACCATGGATGCTGAGCTGGAGTTTGCCATCCAGCCCAACACTACAGGGAAACAACTCTTTGATCAGGTAAGTGATGGAGCTGCAGAAGATCTAAAGTTGATACAGATGTTGTGATTCTATTAAGGCAACAGCAAACAATTGCTAAAGGACTTCAAAGATTAAGTGACAGTGTGTATAATAACTCCAAGAGAAAGCATAGTAAGAAATTATACATTTTTTTCAAAACTACTGCATTTTTTTATCTCTAAGAATGTGTTAGGAGCTATTCTTACCTCTAATGACCTGAATTACTGCTATAGCTCATAGTAATAATAATTGGAAAGCAGTAGATGTCTGCAGTCATAATTCATAAGACAAGAAAAGTCTTACGAGGGAGCTAGTAACCTATCTTTGCTTGGCTTACTTGCAAACATTGTGTAATTGATTTCAAAGAATAGTTGTTCTCTAAAACAGGAGAGGCTTAGCTGGGTTTCAAATGTTGCTGTAACCCTTAAGTGCAGGTGAAGTGATATTCTATATTCCCATCAGGCCCTGAGGGAAATCTTAAGAGAAGTTACGTACTGTGCGACTGTCTTTGTCTGGGTGCTTCAGCCTTCCTCTGTGTTCACTGGCTAGGCAAATTTCCTCCTCCTTTGGCTCCAACAGAAGCAGGGAGGTATGTGCAGCCCAAAGTTGGAGCAGCTGAAGGCAGTCATTATCAATTGCAGCGGTTGAAACTTTGACAGGCTCCACTGTCTCTGTGCTGTAATCCTGAGGGCCATGGTTTTGCTACTTGGAGGAAAATCCGAACAGTAAGTTCATAGCTTAAAGAAAAGTAAAATGAATCTTGGATTAATGACAAGATGAAGGAACTGTCAGACCAGATATGTCAGATATGGGTGTGGTTCAGCAGTGGTAAGCGTTCTGGGGCCAGCTCCACGTAGTACCTATCTTAATGGAGAGAAACTTAAGGGCTGACCCCACCCATAGAAGTCAGCTATTTTATTTGGGGCTAGCAAACCTAATTTAAAATCTTTTTTTTAGATGTTTAACCACAAACTACTGCTTTCTCTCATACTCAGCTGGATGATTCAACACTAGATAGTGTATTGCTCTTTGCAGCCCAGCCCTGAAATGGAGGGAATAGAGTGAGATCCTAGATTTTACTAAAAGAGTATCCTTTCATAATGGGAAAAGCAGAAAGACTTTCAGGAAAGTTCTGAGTTGCAGTGTAGTTCTCAGCTGTCTATGTGTTACTACATAGTAGCTCCTACGTATTTTAGCCCTGTGTGGTGTCAAATCTGACAGTTTTCGATAGGAAGTGAGAGCTGGATTCTGTCCAGAATCCATGTGCGCAACGTGGAACTCCACCACAGTTTGTTCATGGGAGCATATGCCAGTGAAGCTGAGGTGACATACCCCCAGGTTCATCAAAAAGTGAACCGTTTATTTGGAGGGGGTGTTCTTCACGTGGGTGCTTCCCATGGTTTTTTTTCAATAGCTAGTTTCTGACATTATCCAAGCAAAGCACCAGGTGCGAAGAAGTTGTACTACTGCAGTCAGTAGTATTTTTAATCTGCACGTGATTTTTTTCACTCAGCTCTAGACCACCTGCAGCTTTTGCTGCAAAGTGACACTGTGGTGGCAGACTTGGGCTTCAGCAAGTTGTCTCTGTTTGAGAAGCATCTGATCGTGTTTCCAGTATGGGAACTCTCCATGTCTTAGTAATTGATTTCGCTCCTTTGTGTCATGTTCTCGAACAGCTGCACGTTCTCTTCCCTGCAGTGTGTTTCACACAGCACCTGTCTAAACAGAAGTTTTATTGTTTTTTTTTTCTATAGTAAACACTTTGCGAAGGGAGAGAACAAATGCTGTTGCAGAACTAAGTTTCTAATTTGCTAATGTAAATGAGGCAGTGTGTACTTCAGCTAAATTGGGTTGTAGGTGGAGTTGGAAGAGGAAATACAGTGTGTGTGGGGGGGAAGTGAAGCTAGCTGTTAAACACTTGCTATTTCTAAAAGGTCTGGTGGACACCATCTCTTTATACTGTCCATATATCACACTCACTGCAACAAGAATTAAACTGCTTTCTACTGCCTAGCACACAAGATTTCCTTTTGGAGGTAGCAGTGTTGGTTCCTGATAGGGCTGATCCTGAAATGAATGTCCTAGGGCCTCGCTAGTGGCAAATCTCCAGGCTTTGACTAAATAATTCATCAAAGACTTAACACAAGAGTGCTGGGTGGTGTTAGTGTGGTACCAGCACAGTGATGGTGGTGGGAAGACTAATCCTCTGCCAGGGCTTGAGAATGTTGTGAGCAGTAAGGTAAGGGAGTTGGCAGTAGATGTGGGGATGTCAAAAGTCTTCCACCTATAGCATGAATAAGGAGTTTTGGAGGCTACTGCTATGTGAGTGTTGAGGAGCCTAGTCCCAGCTTCTGTTGCTGCCCTGCACTCTAATCATTGGCCCTTTACACTTAAGGAAACTAATGGCAAAGGAGTAGCTATTCAGCTCCTGCCACATTGGGAAACATCTCATCTTGGCCTCTCAATGCAGATATACATCAGACTGTTGTCTGTCCGTCTTTTTTTTTTTTTAATAAATGAAAAATTGAAGGCTCTTTTCTATTGCAGGAGACTTTAGAGTCAAACTTGCACGTAAAAGAAAGCAAGTACTTCTTGTATACGGACATGCTCAAACAGGTCATTGATCTTTGCATAATGAACTAGCTGAGTACCAATCCAAAACATGAGAGCCTCTAGTGAGCTGACGGTAAATACTAAACTTGCTCCCTTTAGTATGGGGATGGAGCTTTGCATATATTGTCAGCTGGCATATATCCAGTATGTTTCAAATGGCTGAGCTGTTTGTGTGAATCAGCTCCTGTAAAGGGATAGTCTGGAGCTGTTCTCCCTGCTGACACTGCTGACAGGGACTCGGCAGTGGCTGCTGTCTGGCGGTTCAGTCTATCTCAGTATCTGTCCTGACGTGGTCTTGGGTCCCATGATGGGATGTGTAAGAACAAAGTTATGGCTGTTCATTTTCTAGCTCCCTTTAACTATGTTGTGCTCCTAGAATTGCTAGTCTAGTATTTTCTGCATCATGCTGGTTCTGAAAAAGGAGCTGCTTTCATCAGTGCTTTTTTGAGGGAAGGGAGAGTTCCTCTGCAAAGCAAACTTAGGGCTTTGCTGTTGCTGCACGTTGACCTTCTGCTGTGAAACCTGACTTTTGACTCTTCCACAGAAAAAATTTAAGATATCCTGCATGTTTTTGCCCTAGAGTGCCCTTTCACTTTGAGCTGTCATTCTGAGTTAAGCAAAAAGCTAAGCATTACCAAGGTTTCTGGCTGCACGGCTACCTCGGTGCATGCCGCTGTCTCTGTTCAGTAACATTTAGGCAGTATTTGTTTCCACCTGTTGTGTATAAAGGTAGATAAATATATTCATTATGCCACACATAATTCTGACCTACTCTGAAGTGGATTCAGAAGACTTTTGGAAAGCTTGTATCTAGGTGGTACCTTCATGAGGAGGAACAGTTTTAGTCTAAAGTTCCATAGTAATAATAGGTGAATGGGCTTGAGGTAGAAATGTTCCTGTCTCCCTCTTTCCTGCTTGGTTACATTCCAAAGTGAATTTTTGTAGTGATAGAACAATACAGATGCTTCACTGCTGTGTTGGAAATAGTCTTCTGCCCCGAAGTAGCAGGCTGTAGAAGTATCATTGAGCTGCAGTAACTTCGTGATTTAATCTAGAGATCTTCCTGTAGCACCCCATTCCCATGGCTTGTAACTGTACAGCTTTAGCTTAAATAGCTTAAGCTTGTGTGCACGAGAAAAACCTGGATTAATTGAGACAGGAGGATTGTATTGTCTTCTGCAGCTTTGCTTATGTACCTCTTTGCTGATGTACATCAGCATCAGCTGCTGAAGGCCAGCACCTACTGCCTCACTAACAAAACCAGTAACTCTGCTCCCATTCCTCAGCTGCTAGTGATGGATTAAAAGATGAGCTTGAGGATGTGCTGTGCCTGACGGATGCTGCTTATCCCACAGGCCTGATTACTTCACAGATACCTTGAAATACTGCTTTCCTGGGGATGCAGGGCATAGGCACTGCAACAGTGATAGCTGCTTGTTTTCCTCCTTTGACCCTTTTCTGTATCAGACTGAAGTGCAGCTGGACTGGAGACTGGTGTGTAAAACAAAGCATTGCTCTGCTTTGTGTATCTCCTACAAGTGAAAGATATGTAAAGAAACCGTTTCTCTGGTAAAACTTTTCAGCTACTTATTGCTGTGGATAGCTCTGAAGTTGTATCCCTCCAATCATTTTCCTCTCAAACTTCCTTTTTCTGGGTAAATTTTCTAGCTTGAGTCATCAGATTTTGGCCTGTTGTGGATGTGAGGGGGGGCTAGCTTGTACCTTAGGCAGGGAGAGAGGTAACTAATGTGTGCTGAAGTGCTCCACAGCTGGCTGGCTGGAAAGCTTTCACAGAAATGCTCTGGTGTAGTTGACGCTGCATCTTACGGGCTCCTCAGGCAGCCTGCGTACAGACTAGTCACAAAATCCTCAACTGCTTTGACTTCTGCGGTATGAAAACATACTCCCTTCTTCCATGTCCCCCACATGCTCTATGAGGCAGCTTCTTGGATGCTTTGTTTCTGATAATTTCTGACCTTGGATCCTGCTGGCACCTTGTTCTTTCTTTCATTCCCCTTCAGAGCCCCTTATTCGTTCTAGTCCCTGGTAGAGTCTTAGGTGTCTGCTATACTAGGTCTGTCAGGTGGTAAATGCAGTCGATCATCATTTGATAGGCCTTACTACATCAGGATCTTTTTAACAATGAGTTGTGGTTACTAAACTGCTCAGTCAGTACTTCCCCAGCCTACAATGAACTCTATTTCTCCAGTTTCAGAACAGAGTTGCTTCTCAGTTGTGTGCTTAGTGCTCTCTGAGCCTATAGCTGACCTTCCGTCCTTTGGACATTGCAAAGTCCAGGGGATGGTGGCTTCGGCATGCCACTCCAGAATAAACCTTTAGAGTAACCAAATGCACCCAGTCTCATTAAAGGTGATCTCTGCCCAATTAAGAGCCATGAAGCTAAGTCACAGTTTAAGGAGAAATGTGAAATTAGAAAAACTGTAGTATCTGTCACTTCGGACTTTGAAAGCATGTGATTAAGCTTCCTAGGAGGCTTTTCTTCAGTTTCCTGAGCTTTTGGGGTCAAAACTAACCTTGTAATAGAAAAAGTACACTCAGCTATGGGTTAAAATTCCAACAATAAGCATCTGTCTGCTTACTCTAAACCTGGTCACTGATGCTGTATGTTACGTTCAGCATTAAGCCTAATATGTAGTGGAGTGTGGGGTTTCTTGTTTTTTTTTTTTTTNTTAACCTTATTTTTTTTGGGGGGTGGGGTTTTTTTTTTTTTTTTTTTTTTTTTTTTTTTTTTTTTTTTTTTTTTTTTTTTTTTTTTTTTTTTTTTTTTTTTTTTTTTTTTTTTTTCTTTTTAATTATTAAGGATCCTACGTATTTCATTAAGAGCCAGAGCTCCTAAGATGCTGAGTTTGTGTGCCCTGCCCTGGCTTGCTTATCTGCTGCAGTGAGTTTAATGGTTTTGTAGAGTACCGGTTTGTCAGTCTCTTCTTTCATGGTTGCTAAAGCTTACAACACAGGCTTGACTTTAGCTCCAGCTGAGTTGAGCTGTGTTTGGAATAAAATTGGCTAGTCTCTCATGGTCTGTAAACTAAACTTTGTGAGGAGGGAGACTGTAGAGAAGCCTTTAGGCTTGGTAAGGTTCTACCTGGTAGCGTTTAAATACATAGGAGACTGCTCTGGAGCACTTGATCTAGTAGATGAAAGCACTGAACCAAAAACATACTATGACATTTTCATGGCAGAAAGCAGCAAATCTCGGGACAGTGGCTGGTTCCTCCAGCAAACCCCAGAACTCGTTTGTGTACTGAAAGCTTGTGGTTGGGTGGTATGGAAATGTGTCTCAGATTTCACAGGAATATGTGGAAACTTACTGGCTTTTATAAAAGCAGTAGTCTAACCAAAAATGGACTGCTTGTTGCTAAGGAGGTCCATGGCAAACTGTAATAAGCTTAAAAACTCAAAGAAGATCCTGTCATTTAGCACTTTGAAAGGGAAAGTTAGAAATATATCCATCAACCAAATGGAAAGGGAACAGTTGAGTATTTATGGCTGTAAATGGAGCCCATCTTGAGTGTTAAGTTAGGGTACCCGGAAGACCATGTTCTAAGTCGTTTTGGACTATGGCGTATGAAACCACAGGTATGGCACCACTTCAGAGCTCCTCCCGCAATAATGTTTGTTAGCAGTTTTCTCTCAGAACTACTTGACATGCCTGTCATAGAAAGGGAGAGAGGCCCACTTTGTCTTTAACTAGGACAGCAGGTGAGATTCAAGACAGATTTGTGCTGCAATATAGCCTGGGATGCTTTGGCCTTTGCCACAGGAACTTGGTTTGAGTGAAATGTCTTGTCTGCTTGCATGCTTTGGTCTTGTCTGTGTGTAGATAGTGCTTTCATGCAGGATCAGCACTTGTTTGCCGGTGCGGTGGTGTATTTCCTGGGCTGAGAATGAGGGCAATTGTCAGTCGTCATCTTGATGCTAAAATCTATGTTTAAGAGCCTGCTTGTGGCTCTCTGTCTGCTGTGGGGCAGCACTCAATGGCAAGAATATAGTTTGGAGGGAGATAGGTGAGTGCTGAGAGGAAGGACAGGAGGAGTCGTTCAGACCTGGAAAATGTGGAGTAAGGAGAAGTGAGAGACAAGATTATCTGGAAGACCTTGTATTTCTTCTCTGAACAGAAGTAAAAAAAAATTGTACTACTGTGTGCTTAGACTGTCTGCAGAAGGTGAAGTGAGAGTCACCAGAAATGCACCTTTCCCCTGAGGCAGTATTGCTCACTAAGTGGAATTTTAAGCTAAGGGGTACCTGAGGAAGAGCTTTGTCGTGGCTGGTCAAGGTACTACTGTGGGACAGCTGATTTTTAAGGCTGCCTGTAACCTGTTGCCAGTTGTAGAGTAAGCCTTGTACTGCAGGCTAAACAAGACCCAGGGACTGACTTAATGTTCTCCCTGGCACAAAGGAAAGATGTCGCGCTGTAGCTGAGAGTGTTAACTTTAGGTATTTAAGTACAGTGGTCTCTGTCAAACAGTAGTCTGTATTCTCCTGTCCTTTGTGCCAGCCTGTCTCTGTCCTCAGCCGCTGCCAGTGACTGCTTTTTGGAACATCTCACAGTTGGTCAGGGCTCTGAATGCTGTACACCCCCAAACACAACTGGGCTGCTAACTGCCAGCCGCACGCCTTGCAGCTGTAGAAAGCTGTTTCTTCTTCATGCTTTTTTCCCTTGCTAAAGGGAACTAAATAAGCTGCTAAAGCTGAGGTGGGAAGGAGGGAGAAGGGCTATCCCCCCCCCCCCTCCGTGTCT
>VYXH01003211.1:105830-179875 GCA_013397275.1 Burhinus bistriatus | reverse complement strand
CCTTGATTCAGTAGCAGCTTCGGGGTGTGATGTTGCATGGTGTGATGTTGTGTGCTGTGCTGTCCAGTCCGCTGTTGTCCCCGCTATTGCTGTGCAGACTTCTGCTGGGGAATAAAAGTCCTTTTGTGCAGGGCCTTTCAGTTCCTTGCTGGCAGCCCGGCCTGTTGAATTCCCAGGCGCAAGCTGCTGACAAATGGAAGGGAGGCAAGCAGACACATGCGGCGGAGGGGGGAGCTGCCATCCCATTCAAATGTTAATGCTGCCGAGAACAGAGCTTTCCTTAAGCTCTAGGACAGCCTTTTTTCCTCTCCTTCTACCACGTCCTTTCAATGCACGCAGCGGACTCTGATTCTTCTCCTGCTGAAGCTGTGTGCATCCTACGCCGTGATACGCACAAGTGAAGGCTCACCTGCCCCATGTTCCCCTGTGTCTACAGGAGCTTTAGGACAGCTCTCTAGTTCATAGCCCAGCAAGGACAGGCTGAATCATTTCATGGACTTCAGTGGGATGATGTATATAGACTACATGACCTTGCATAGGTGTTGTCTCTGTGTGTGCTACTAATAGCATGTCTCTGCTAAAAGCTGTCTTGGGTTTTTGGGCCCGAGGGGAACTAGGGTCCTAATGCTGCTTTTTTTAAGGCCAGAAGAAATGTGTGATCCAAGCCCTAAAGAATCTAAGTTTGCAGGGAACCTATGTCCTTGGTGTTGTATCTTGCCAAAGCTAGAGACCACATCAGAAGGGAGCAGAGTGCATCCTTAGGATTTAACAAGGAATTAATTTAAAAGGAAGTAGGCATTTAGGGAGAAATTGTAAAACATGGAACAGGGCAGTACAACATTATCTCAGCTTACCTGGCAAGGGCCACACCATGATCAGGCAGCTGGTTTTCCCAGGGTGATGCTCATCCCCTGCTCTCCAGTTGTTGAGTCCCTCCAAAGGAGGGGAGCTGTGGGCAAACCTGAGGGGGTGGGTGGTGTGTAAAAGCAGCTTGCAGTGTCCTATTTTAGGTACAGTGTCGACCCGAAGACAAATGTCTTCTCCCTTCCTTGTCTAGTAATGGAGGTGATGGGTAAGTGCCCTGTTTGCCAGCATGAGAACACCTCCTGGGGGTTCAGAAGAGATGCAGGGGAACTTCAGTTTCTAGGCTTGATGCATCCTCTGGCATGTCCCAGACTTGCCAGGGCACAAAGCTGTGGCCTCCTGCTAGTGAACAGGCTTCACCAAGAAACTTCCCCCTCCTTTTTACCAGCAGTAGCATTATACTGCAGTAGTCTTGCCCCCCCGTGAGGCTCTTGTCTCTTGTTACAGTATGTCTGTAAAGCCTTCTTGACTCTTATTTACCTAGCACCCATGGTGTGCTGGGGAAGTGACTAAGGGGAGAGCTTACATAGCAGTGTAGTTAATTTCTGTGGTGGCTCCTTGTCCTGGCACAAGGGATAGTGTATCAGTTTACCCACTGCAGTACCTCTTAATAGTGCCACTCATTAAAGAGCTGCATAGAAGGGACATTGAGGTGCTGGAGCGTGTCCAGAGAAGGGCAACAAAGCTGGTGAGGAGTTTGGAGAACATGTCTGATGAGGAGCGGCTGAAGGAATTGGGATTGTTTAGTCTGGAGAAGAGAAGGTTGAGGGGAGACCTTATTGCTCTCTACAAGTACCTGAAAGGAGGTTGTAGTGAGATGGGAGCTGATCTCTTCTCCCAAGTAACTAGCGATAGGACAAGAGGAAACGGGTGCAAGTTGCGCCAGGGGAGGTTTAGGCTGGACATTAGGAAAAAATTTTTCACTGAAAGAGTTATCAAGCATTGGAACAGGCTGCCCAGGGAGGGGGTTGAGTCACCATCCCTAGAGGTGTTTAAAAGTCGTGTAGATGTGGTTGCTTGGCGACACGGTTTAATGGCAGACCTGGTAAGAGTAGGGTCAATGGTTGGACTAGATGATCTTAAAGGTCTTTTCCAACCTAAAGGATTCTATGATTCTGTGAAAGGCCTGTCCACAGCTATCGGTGGAGTAGAATACAAATCTTAAAACGGCACAGCCTAGTAGGACACAACCTAGCAGGGTGATTCATAGCTTGCCCAGGAGTAGAGTGTTTCCATGATAAGTGAGGGGGTGTACTTGAAAATGGAGCTGCGTTTTTGATTCCTGGCAGCTATTATACCTGTCAGACCTGTTGCATTGTATTTTGGCGATACGTATTGGCTTGTAAGTAGCTGAAGAGAATAGTGTTCCAGCTGTTAGCAACAAGCCTTAAAGAAAGGAGGGAGAGGGAAGAATACAATACATCTCCCACTTAAGACCCCCCAGATGCCCTGTCATCTATGTATGTGCACTGTAGCCAGGGAGCCAGAAGGCTAGGGCACCGGTCATCTATGTGTTTGTCTGACCTTACCTCTAACATGTTCTCTACCACTAGTGAGATCAGCCCATCTATCTGGGGCTCTTGCTAATCATCTTTCTTCCAGGTCGTCAAGACAATTGGTCTAAGAGAGGTCTGGTTTTTTGGACTTCAGTATCAGGACACCAAGGGCTTCTCAACATGGCTGAAATTGAACAAAAAGGTATGTTTGCTCCAAGCTTTCACTTGTTCTCTTGGAGGGCAGGGGCAAATTCAATTTCTGTAGTTCTGTCAGGGATCTGTTCTTGCCCCTCCACACACCTGCAAGATTAGTGAGTTGGTGTTGCCTTCCTTCAGCCTGCACATGCCCTCCGCAAGGTGTAAGGAGTCATGGTGTCTGACCTAGTCCTCCTGCATCTAGTCCTATTTGTTATCCAGGCAGATCTGTTACCCTTCCCGGTAACACGCTAATGTGGTGCTCATATGAGCATCTTGGTTGGAGAGAAGCGTGGAAAGTAACTTACCTAGCACTGGTCATAACTAGTGGCTTGTCGTAAGTCCTGTGGGGAGTGATGATGCGGTATTTAGCAGTAAGGAATTGAAAATCCTTGCTTTTCTGCCCACTCACTTCTGCATTGAGAGGGAGAATTTTTTTCTAATGCATGCTTGTCTTCCTGTTTGTAAACCTGCTCCCCTTCACTTGGTATGTAGGCTATAAAATCTGGTAACTCTGTTCCAGGTAACGGCACAGGATGTACGCAAAGAAAGCCCCCTGCTTTTCAAATTCCGTGCCAAGTTCTACCCAGAGGATGTGGCAGAAGAGCTGATCCAGGACATCACGCAACGCCTTTTCTTCCTCCAAGTGAAGGAGGCAATTCTGAATGATGACATTTATTGCCCTCCAGAAACAGCCGTCCTTCTGGCTTCTTATGCTGTCCAGTCAAAATATGGAGACTTCAACAAAGAGGTGCACAAGTCTGGCTACCTTGCGAGTGACAAACTGCTCCCACAGAGGTGAGTGAACCTGGGTAGTCTTAGACCTTCTTTGCCTTTAAGGGTTTGGGATTTTTGGGGGGTCTTGGGGTGGGGTGTATCTTGTTTGGAATGTTCAGAATAAAATATAGCCTCGTGCCTCTCTGAGGATTGGGATTGGTATTCACTTAATTAGGAGCTGTAATCTTAAACGTGCTATTGCTACTGAAGAAACTCTAATCGGAAATAGTGAGAGCAGCTCCACAACAAAAAAATGTAATGCTAGAAGGAGAAGCTAAATACAACTTGTCAATTGCCAAAAGTTTCAATACTGACCAGTGTGTCAATAGCTAGTCTTATGATAAGACTGTATTTCCTGGAATATTTTTGTGGGGGAACTGTGATGCCAATGGAGTATTTAATGAAGTGTTATTCAAGAGTGATATGACTGTGTGGATAAATGCAGTGGCTGGTCTCAAACATCCATGTACTCTTTCTAGAGTTCTGGAGCAGCACAAACTTAACAAGGACCAGTGGGAGGAGAGGATCCAGGTGTGGCATGAAGAACATCGAGGAATGATTAGGTAACAGATGCAGTGTGAAAGTTCTGTATTTAAAGTAGTCTGATATATGCTAGCGTGCAATGTATGAAAGCATACAAAAAATCTGTGGTTTGCTTCAGGATGAGTTGGCATTGTTCAGGTTATTCTGCTCAGAGTAACTACATTCACATCCTCTGCCCTTGCTAGTCCACATCAGCTGGCTGTTCTTCATAAAACAAAACTGAGTTTGCAGAGTATCTTTGTTATTATCTACTAGGGTGATGCTTGGAACCTTTGCCAGCTTGTTGCTGCTCTGCCCATGTAGGAAGACAGCACCTTCTTGCTCTAATGGCTTATAGGCTCAAAAAGGAACATCTGCTTTCATTTTGCATGCTGCAGGGAAGATGCTGTCTTGGAATACCTGAAAATTGCACAGGATCTGGAAATGTATGGTGTGAACTACTTCAGCATTAAGAACAAGAAGGGCTCTGAACTCTGGCTAGGTGTAGATGCACTTGGACTCAACATTTATGAGCAGAATGACAGGTAATAAACCCCCTCTCCTCATCATTGCCTTCAGCTCCTTTCCAGTATAAAGGCATTCAAAATTAATCTTTTCTGGAATTCAAGTCTTTAACTAAACTCTACAATATCTATATCGTTCTTAGCTGTGTTTTTGACACTGCCAGAATGATCCATAAAACGTGCTGCTTTGGACCAAAAAATACAAGAAAATGGCAAATCTTATCAAGCTAGTTTTACTTGATCCCTGGTCTTCCTGCCACAGATGCGTTCTCCAGTTCTGTTTTCCATTAAAAAAAAGAAAAAAGTGGGATTGAAAAACTGCTTCTTCTGTTTGTAGTTCATTTGCATAACTAATTTTTATGTTGACTAGAATCAGCAAACAGAGTACTGAAATATGAGGGCAGATTTGGTAGAATTTTGAGATTTATATTGTAAGTCAAGAATTAGGAATGACTCGGGGCTCTTTTATTTCCTTTTGCTTTCCATTTCTGCAGGCTAACACCGAAAATTGGATTCCCTTGGAGTGAGATCAGAAATATCTCATTCAATGATAAGAAATTTGTTATCAAGCCTATCGACAAGAAAGCACCAGTAAGAAGCAACACTTAAATTAAACTTTCAGCTTCTTAGCTGAATGATCTGGGTTTTTTTATTTTTCATTGCACACAATCTTTTCATCAATAATGTCAACGCTGACTTAAGCAGTGCTCTACTACCTGATCTGTTGAGGGCAGTATGCATGGAATGGGTCTAATGGCAGTAAGGCGATAGTTGGGATTTGTTTCTGGCTCAAAGGGTAGAAATTTGTTTGGCATAACCTTAAGCTGTTCAAAGTCAGTGGCAGGGAGAAGCTCTTTGCTTAGGGTTTCTGATTCTCCTAAGATGGTTCAGAATCTCTGATAATACAATCAGGGATCTGAGGCACCTATATTAACTGTGAATGCTTCCTTTGCAGCCTATTGGCTTTAGTAGTGTGTGGGATGGTCTTTTGCAGTTTTTCACGTTACTTGAAGCTGAAATTTCAGGTCATTTTGAGGGTACGCTAGGAGGGTTGTTTTCTTGCAAATTTATAATGCATGTAATTGGTTTCATCTTTAAGGCTTATTCATTTCTTGTGTCAGCTGATACCTTCTGTTCTTCTGGTCGTTCTTGTTGCATTGCTGCTTGGAAGCATTTCCCTGCTGCTGTTGCTTTGTTTTAAGTGTAATTTAAGATTTAAATTAATTTAAAACAAATAACTTTGTTTTAACAGAAGTAAGTTATGTATCCATTGGACGTCATGTTTAACACCCTTTCTGGCATAAGACAAAACATTACACTAGATGTGGCTGGCCAGACTATTGCATTAAATAACTAAGTGGGAAGAAAGGTGGGAGAAGTCATAGTTTCAGTGTGCCTGGTAAACCAGCCCCTGGTGGTGTTTGTAATGAAATAGTGAAGCTAAGTCACTGTGTACTCTATGTGTTAGGGATGCTTTACAATGAAACCCAGTACACTGTAACAACAAGTTGGGCACTTCTGCCCTGTGTGTATTTATCAGGTTAAAATTAATTCCTGAAAGATAGGTGTCTAACTACCACCAACGATGAATAGACAATGTTAAGAAAAGCTGGCTAACAGTTCTAGAAAGCTTAGGGTCTTGGGGTGTATTGTATACACAGGGGGCTTCTTTGCTGAAAGAACAGGACTAATGCTGCCTTTTTCTTGTTGCAAGGACTTTGTATTCTATGCCCCTCGGTTACGGATTAACAAACGAATCTTGGCACTTTGCATGGGGAACCATGAGCTCTACATGCGCAGACGTAAACCAGATACCATTGAGGTGCAGCAGATGAAAGCACAAGCTCGGGAAGAGAAGCATCAGAAACAGATGGAGAGGTTGGTAGGGCTCTGAGTAACCTGGACTTGGTCGATCAGTGCACAATAGCATCATGTGCTAGATAAATCGCTGGCAGCACCTTAATCTGTTTGAGCCAAAAATGGAGCAGATTGCTTTACTGCGTCAGTAGATCTAATGGGATGTTGGAAATGGCACTCATCACAAATGTGACCCACCATCACTTTCTTAGAGTTAAAGGTTTGTCCATCTATTTGACGGGACTAACATGGATCTTGATATAAGGACATTTCCCTTATAACATTGCTATTACGAACTTCCCATTAAGATGAATGCCGGCAGAGCTTCTATAAAGGGGCATGTCTGGAGTAAAACTCATCAGCCGAGTGCTGTAGTGCCCATGTCTTGTGTGCTCATGGCTTCACTAGGAAGTGCTCCATTCTGAGCAGCTCTTAATTTGAAATTGCATTATGACTTCCCCTTCGTCAGAGCCCTGCTGGAGAATGAGAAGAAGAAGAGGGAGTTGGCAGAAAAGGAGAAGGAGAAGATTGAACGTGAGAAGGAGGAGCTAATGGAGAGACTCAAGCAGATTGAGGAGCAAACCAAGAAAGCTCAGCAAGGTAATATGAAATGTTCCAGTATTTCCTTTAGATGCATAGTCTGAATGAGAAGGTTCAAGTCGTAAATCTGTGACCATCTCTGAGCCATTTGGCTCTCAGTGTTATGTGCTATCTGGGGTTAAGGCCCTGGTTTAGCCTTCTGAAGCTGAATGTAAGCCCTCCGTATGCAGCTGCGGAAATAGAACTGGCATTAAAGAGACGGATGGCAGTCAAGATGCCTCTCTGGCAGTGAGAGTACCTTGCTCATGTGCTGGCTGGAAGCTTTATCCCAGCACATCTGTAGAGGAAGGAACCAAAGTGTAGCAGGGGTCACACCAGCCAGTACTCTGGTGTGATTACTCTAATTGCTTGGCTAGTGTTAGAGTGTGGTGTTGCCCAAACAAAGTGCTGTATACTTGTCTGCCTTTAAGGATGTCATTTTGGGATCAGTACTCCCCCACAAATCAATCGGGCAAGTAATCTGTTGGCTTTGAATAGGCCTGGCTCTTAGTCTAGCTCCAGTTACAATGTGAAGGAGAGGAAAGGGGACAGTTGCTTGCATCGCTCCTTTACCTGTCCCTCTGAAGGAAAACCCTCATCCAGAACATAGGTGTAAGGGCACCTTCCTCTTCTCCTGCCATTCTTTACTTCATCTCTCTTCAAATGTGCTCCCCTATTCTTTCAGAACTGGAAGAACAGACCCGCAGAGCTATGGAGCTGGAACAGGAGAGAAAACGAGCTCAGGAGGAAGCAGAGAAGCTGGCTAAAGAACGTAGAGAAGCAGAAGAGGCAAAGGAGGCCCTATTGAAAGCATCCCACGATCAACAGAAGACCCAGGAACAGCTGGTAAGTGGGTGAGCTGAAAATTGGGTAGGGAAAATGGTGACAAGGTAGGCATCAAAGCTCTTGAAACAAACCAGACTATGAATATAATGAGGAAGTGTAGTTTGGTAGTGTGGTTCTTTAATTTTTAGCATTAAGCAGGTGAACATAATTATACCTAAATACAAGTGTATTCTTACAGTAGATCTGGATTGTTGTGCTTTTTTTTTTTTTTTTTTGTATGTGATGCTGAGAACAGAGTGTAGAGGTCACTGATTGCTTTCCCTGGCTTGGATTCAAAGAATTGAGTTCTGTAGCTCTGTTTGGAGGAGATGGGGGGAGGGGGAAAAACCAAACCAAAAAAAACCCCACAACAAAACCCAAAACTTCTTTGCCTTCCTTTTTCCTTGCATCATGGAGATATCAGTGGGACTAAAGTTTACAGGGAGGGTTTCTCCTTACTGAAAAGATGCTAGAGATACTGTTTTCATTCAGGACTTTGCCTAAATGCTTCATTTAGCAAGTACTTTGGTTTTGTCTGCATTAAAAGCCTTTATTTTGCAGGCTGCTGAGATGGCAGAACTCACAGCTAGGATCACGCAGCTGGAGCTGGCTAGGCAGAAGAAAGAGAGCGAGGCCCAGGAGTGGCAACAGAAGGTAAAGCAGAATCTGAGCGAATGGCAGTACTTTTTTTGTACTCTTCATTCTGTGTTGTAACTTAAACTACTGCACTAGATACCACACTAGACTGAGTGTTTGCAAGCTTGAGGCTGTTGTAAGTACCCAGCTTTGCTTTTTTTGGTGGAATGAGTGCTTAGTCAAAATATTTCTATATAGAGTTAGAATAATTAGGCCTGTAGCCCATTTTCCATAAATTATAACCATTCTTCAAATCTCTGAAGTGTTAGCCAGTAGAAAGTTTTGCAAATAATTGTGGCTGAGTAGCTTTGGGACATACCACTTCAGTGTGCGAGAGGTGCAGGGTTTCCTGTAGCAATCTCTGCGTAGTGCCTTCTGTACGCTTCTGTGAGGAGTCTCATACACTCAGTATAATCCTGACTAACTCACTGTGGCATGCCCTGCTGCAGGCACAGATGGTGCAGGAGGACCTAGAAAAGACCAAAGAGGAGTTGAAGACTGCCATGAGCACCCCTCATGTCACTGAGCCCATGCACGCTGAGAATGAGCATGATGATGAGCAGGATGAGAATGCAGCAGAAGCCAGTGCTGAGCTACGATCAGAGGCCACCATCAAGGACCGCAGTGAGGAGGAGCGCACCACTGAAGCAGAGAAGAACGAACGGGTCCAGAAACACTTGAAGGTAAGAAGTTGGCAGCAGAGAGGGTGTGTGTCTGGGTGCTGCTTCTATTCTTCTGGCCATTAATTGCATCAGGGAGGTATTACTGGTATTTAAAAAAAAAAAAAGAGGGATGGAAAGAGGGATGGTCATGATGTTGCCAGATAGCTGCCTAACCGTTGAGCACAGAGGCAGATCTTGTCTTCTGGCACTTGACTTCCATTTCACTGGAAGTAGTGAAGTATTTTCAAGCAGTGCCAAAGCAGCATCTGTCATACGTAGTGTGCTTGTGTGAGTCTTGCCAGCCACCTGACAGCTGTTCATAGCTCTGACTGCAATGAATCAGAGAACTTGGTCCAGACCCTATCAAGCAGCTGCCTGTAACTGTCTTGTCTGACTGGGATGCATTGCGAACCCCTGAAAGCAAAGCCCACTAGGGCTTAGCATGGAGGGGACAGTGCTGCACCACCTTCTCACAAGGAACTCCAGTGTTCTGGTGTGAACTCTTTCCAGGCATTTTGTTACACTGCCTGCTAGCTGCCTGGCTTGCATCAGGCTTTGCTTGTTCTGCATCATGTTGTGGTGGTTATGCACAGGCAGAGTGACAGAGGTGCACTTTATCTTCTGCAGCAAGTTTCTTTTGTGGTAGAAGGCTAGTTGCCCAGATTCTACAAGATGCTTCCGTTGTCTTTAGGGATCTCTCCACTTGACTCTTTTTCTGAAGTACACTGGAAACAGTCTTTCTTACTGTGCTAGGCTAAGATAGATAGGGTGACAGACTGCCTGATGTTTTCTACCTTCAAATGTTTGGGGAAAATACTAAAAACTTCCACAGAACCACAGAATTGTTTTGTTTGGAAGGCACCTCTTAAGATCTTCTGGTCCCACTTCCTTGCTCAAGCAGGGTCAGGTAGAGAAGGTTGCCCAGAACTGTAAATCTTTGGGCTTACTGTTTCCTGTCTCCGAGGATATCGAATCTTTAGGAGGATCAGCAAGGAACCTCCTTGTCCTTGTCCAGCTTTGAGTCTCTGGCACGTGCTAACCCATTGCTATCTGTTTCCTATTCTCCAAAGGCTCTTTCCTCGGAGCTGGCAAATGCTCGGGATGAAACCAAGAAGACAGCCAATGATATGATCCACGCTGAGAACATGCGTCTAGGCCGAGACAAGTACAAGACCCTCCGTCAGATTCGGCAGGGCAACACCAAGCAGCGCATTGATGAGTTTGAGTCCATGTAAACTCTCCCCTGCACCTGCTGCCCTGCACTCTCTTCTCCCCTCTTTCCCATCCTCTCCCGTCATTCACTCGTAATCGTGCTACGCTGGAACCACTACAGAAGAGTGACCATGGTCTTATTTATCGAGTTTTGGGCAAACGCTGGAGTTAAGCAACAGAAGAAAGGATAGTATTCACATCTTCCTGGGGTGGCTTGGGAAAGCAAACATGTATTGGGGCAAATCTGAAATTGTTTGGCTTTGGGTAAAGTCTCACTGCATTTAGTTTTGTATTGCTTACTGAAGTGGCTGTGTTGCTGTCCTCTCCTGTCGGGTGGGGAGGCCAGCAGATGCTTTTACTGACTTAGGTACAGTAAAGTGCTAACAGTGTGACACTGTGCCTTCTTACTAACTTGCGCAATCTTCAGTATTAAGCTTAGTAGCCAGGGTCTGAATTTCTGAGTTGATACAGAGTCTGAATCATGTAGTTGAGAAGGGGAGCTGGAGCTTAGGAAGAAGGGTTGGAGGTAGAATATGAACTTTCTTTCTAAAAGACCAAAGCTTTTGTCCTTCAAACATAAGCAGACCAAACAGATTCTGTGGCGTTCCTGCTGTTGTTACCCTTTGTTCTTTAATGATGGAACTTTGAATTTCCTAGTCATGAGGAGGCCTTTGGAATATTTCCACTGATGCAGTGTGGTTTGGAGGCTCAACTTCCCTGCTTTCCAGAAGTTTTTTCTCTGGTAAATGGCTTTGTTTGCTGTCACTTGTCTGACTTGAATGTAACCAGTGAAGCAGAGATAGCTAAAGAACACTGCCTTCCTCTTTGGGTTTGCCAATGGAAACCTAAAGGAGTTGGTAGAAATGTAAAAGACTAAAAATTCCTGTAGCTATATTTTTCCCTTGCTGAATCAGTACATTTCTAGTCATGTGAATAGGATTTCAGGTTTTTCCATGAGGCCTTTTTAGCACATAGTCATTGGTGCCTTATGACTGTGTATAGATCTACTGTAGCTCAGATGTCTTTAGTTTAAACTAGGTGCAATTATAAAAAGTGATCAGCAGCTGGGGACCAAAAACTACTCTTGTATCTGGGTCATGTACAAGACTGCATCTGTCTTCCTGGCTTCAAGCAGCATTTGAGGGGAGAGGATCCTGAGATATTTGTCCAATTGCTGCCTTAATGCTCACTAGCATTCTGCCAGATCCCTGGCTCAAGTGCTTTTCCTTCCCCAGAAGCATGCTTTGCCCCTTTGTAGCTTCGAGAACAGACTGCTCTGTCTCTTAGAAATGGGACACTAGTGGCTGTGAGACTGGTCCTGAGAGCTATTTGTACCAGTTGTTGTAATACCCATCACCTCCTGTCTTCCAAGCTTTCCATGCTCTAGCTACCCAGAATCCTTCCTGCCATTTCTGGGGAGGAAACAGCCATGTATGCTCAGGGTTGAATTGGATTTTGCCTTGATCCTTTGTAGAAGGAAATGTTAACCTTCAGAAGAGGCCTCTTAAAAATGGATTCCACCTACAGTGGAGTCCTCCTTTGTTTTGCCCTCCTTGCATTAGCCTGTCCCTATAGGAAGTCATCAGGCTAGCCCGTCATTTATTTTCTTGCCTAGCATGATCCTAAATCTTGTGACTTTCTCAGTTTTGTGGATTCCCCCTTTGTATGGGTCACTGCTAGTGGTGATAAAATGAAAACATCTGAATGCTGGAGCATTGAAAATGCTCCCTGCTCTATGGGAAAGGTAAAGGGGGACTGTGCCAAAAAGAAATGTTCATGATAGTGTTAATAAACTGCAGTATTTCCCCAAGAATTCCTTGGGCTGCTGGAAACAGCCTTACCAGTGCTGTATTATTTTATTTTTTGGAAGCAATACGCATCTGTGTGGAGATCCACACAAATACCAACCAAGCAACCTCTGTTAGGAGCATAGCTTAGCATGTTGCTTCTAAACATCCAGGTGAGTCATGTGGGAGATGCCTTCTCTCCCCTGGACACAGTAGGCTTTTTGTGGGGACGCAACACGGTAAGCTTTTGGTTGGCCAAAACCACATGCTTCAGTACTTTGAAAGTCACAAGTGAAAGATTGCAGTTAAATTTGTCAGAACTGATTTGCGTATTTCTACACTGAAGGGTTATTGGCACTGGCTCTATATGAGTCTCATTACTGGGGGAACAGACAACCTTTACACTTCTGTTTTGGTGCTTTAAGGCTGGTTCTCAGCACTTCTGCTCTGTCCATGGCAACTATTGATGCATTTGAGGGGAGAAAAACCTTTATTACATTTTAACAATTTCCTAACAAGCTGATGTATGGTGCCTGGAATATGTGTTCAAATAATAAACCAGTAAACCTTTTCTGCTTTGATGGGTCACACAACACTGCTGAGCTCATGTATTATGATGCTGGCATGACTTCTGTTTATAGGGTTTTTTTTTAATCGTTCTAATTCCTAATGGTCCAATATAGGAATAGAACGGCTTGTGCCAGTGAGTCCACCTAACTCTTTGTAGTTGTTTCAGCCCTGCCTTCTTCTTAACCAGTATTATATTCCAGTGGTATCTAATGATATTTGATTTTTCAATACTTCTAGCTATGCACAATTAGAAAATATTAGTCATGGGATAGAGGATATGTTTATGGTCCTTCTTCCCTTGGAAATGTATACTGTATTGTAAAGAAATGATATTTTGCAAGAAAACTAATGTAAGAAGCTTTCAGTATTACAGTGAGATTTGTAGACACGTTTTTTTATTTTTTAGAGTACAGTGAATTGTTCTTCTTCCTCTCCATGTTCCAGTTTAATTGGATAACTGCTCCTCTTGGGGGGTGGGGGGAGGGAAGTACTTTATCAAATGTTTGCCTGGCTTGTTTTTTCTTGTTTTATTTTTTGTTGCTGTAAATTATGTTGAGGTTTTTTGACCAGTCTTTTTACTGGATTATAGTAAAACATCAATTCCTTGAGGTTGTGGAGTAGTTCATGGGTCCATGTGTTTATCTGCAGAGAGAACCTTGATATTAAGGCATTTTTTTCCTGTTTGGAGGAGTTGTTAAAATCCATACTTTGTTCTTCCTAAAGTGCCAATAAAGTTCAGAGAAATTCAGCAGATGGTGTCTGTCTGGTTACTTAAGTCTTGCTTTGACTCTAGTGCTGTGTCTTCAAGCTAAACAGGTCTTCCATGTGGTTCCTGAGAGGTCAGCCTTGTAGCACTGTCCCAAATGAGAAGATCTTATTTGCATCCTGAAAAACAGCTGCTTGAATAACATCCCTTTCCCCTTCCCCAGCCTTGCAAGCTGGCTGACTGGAGCCAGTACTGGAATTCACTTTTCTTTGTGGAGACACTGACTATAAATTTATATTGTGTTTAACTTGCAAATGGACCGGTCAAATGGAGAAGGAGGAGGAGCTGCTGTTGGAACGTGCCATCAGTGAGCGCCTGCCGTGCCATGCCCAGGCCCGTGTGCATCCATGACAAGGTTAGCGTGCAGAGGGTGGTTGGGCCTCGATGCTGCTGCTTGCCCCCAAAGTCCTGCTCTGTCTGTCCTGCCCTGACCACCCTGTACTGGAGATTTCAGCCCAATTTGTATTGCAGCTACCTTGCCATGGTTATCTGTACCTGTGTTTCCTGAGGTCTCAGGACTGGGTCCAGTGATGGAAGATCATGGCTACTGCCACCTTTCTGCTCATGTGATCTTTATAGGTGCTTTCCATGTGGTTGTGAAGTGGGGCTTTGCAGAACCTCTGCCCCGTGGTTGCTGCACTGCAGAATAAGGCAGAGATTTCATCAGAACGTGTGAGTGCTCAGAGGTCTGGTGGTAAAGGAGAAATCTGAACTTGTCTATAAACAAAACCTGAAGTGTAGAGCGATGGAGACTTCTGTGATCCCCACCAGACTTGACATGGATCCCGGTTCCCTAGGTGGGTCTTTCTTGTTCCTTCCTTCTAGGATTCCAAAAACCTGAACACCACTGGAGGAGTAGCATGTCTGCTTCAACGCCACTGCAGCCTTTAAGTGAAGGTTGCACTGGTCTGGGAAGGTTGCTCTCACAAATGGGGTTCTTGCTGCTTTTATTGCCCTTGCTTCTCGATGGACAGTATCTTCAGCTTGTGCTTAAATTTCTGGAGTCTCTGAGGACTCTGTGCTTGCAGCCAGATTATTCTTCTGCATGAGTGGCATAGCTTTCATGGCGTTCCCTTGCCTGTACCTGTGGAGTCTTAAGAGGTGTAGTAGTTCTCCAGTTAGGTATATCTATATTCATTTTGTCTTTGAAGAAATGGAAGTGCAAAGCGTTAATGGCTGAAAGCTGCTTCTGTGCAGGACCATGTAGTAAAAAAAAAAAATAAAAATCTGAAACACCTGATTCTTGTAATTTGCTGGAAGGCATTTTGTAGTTTAGAATCAGAAATTTGTATTTAACCTCTAGTTTGTGTAGACAGCTTCAGCTGGATTTGCTATTCTGTCTGTGATATGTTTCAGATCCCGTTTAGGCTCCACCTACAAGTGTTGGGGGCCCAGATGCTTTTGTCTGTGAGACAGGGACAGACAGGAGCATGAAAAGCACTCAGAAAGAGCTGGGGACCAGAAACACTGCCTTTTTGCAGGTTCTGGAACGTGGCTTTATTAAGCAGTGTTACTTAGTAGGAACTCTAAAGAGAAGCTGAACTAACTCTGTAGAGTCAAGTTTCCATTGAGATGAATCTGACTGGTGGACTAATGCATTTGCCCTAGGATGCTTTGTCCCCCTGCTCAGAGTCCGTGCAACTGTAGAAATAAGGATGTGGTTGCTTTTTCCTTATCTTGTTTTCACTTTCCAAGGCAGGGAATTGCAAGGGGTCGGTCTCCAAACTCTGATTTGTTCTGATGTAGGCAGGTCCTGTAGGGACTTATCTGGGTAGATGACAAGTTTCTTGGTTGCTTGCTCAGGCTAATAGATTTGGAGGGAAGCACGGGCATTTTTTATTTTTGAAGTGACCTGGTGTGAGATTCTCCGAGAACAGATGGGTGGGCTCGGTAGCCTTCCAGTCACTTCCTTTTTTTCTGTGATGAACAATAATAGAATGTGAACACCCCCTGATGCCACGCTTATCAGTTCAGGTCAATTTGTGTAGGATACTGTTAGTAACTATGGCAACTTAGTAAGGGAACTAGATTAGATTTTCCTCTCTACTTATCAGGGTAGGACTCTGCCTTTTGACAGCACTATCCTCTTGAAATCTGTTTTGGGTTGTGGAACCAGTAGATAGTAGATCTCCGAGACACCAAACAAGGTTTGTTCCCCCCTTTCTCATGTTAGCTGGTCCTAGAAGCTGCTACGTCTCTCTGTAACCGGCCTTCAGACTGGGTGCATCATGTGGCAGTAGCTCTCCATTAAGTAGCCTCACCTAATAGCTGTTTTCCAACATCTTGCAAAGCTTGATAATGCAATATACAGGGTAAGGTGTGATAATCGTAGACAGTTGTATGGCAGCTGCTTCAACGTCTACAAGGGCAGACTATCTCCCAGTGAGAAGGAAGAGAATAACTGAGGTATGGCTTGTTTGCCCTGTGCGCTCAGTGTGACCGTTCTGTTGAGTGCCGGCTTCGCAGCTATACGTAACTCAATCTTGGGCATACAGTCTAATTATCTTATACCGGTGTATAATTGGAGCATGTGACAGTGTAATTCATCTGTGACTGATGTCAACCCATAACTGCTGCATACCCTTATGCAAGTTGACTCCCCATGTAATGTTAATGTCTCCCTTGCAGAAAAATTAACTAACCTGTAAGAAAAAGGATCTGGGCCTCAATGCATTGAATGTTAGGCTGAGGCTGGCTTTTGTCTTGCAGGTCTGCAGCTCTAATTTAAGTGCAGTTTGTGAACGAGGGTGCAGGTCCTTATGACTGAACATCGCTTAAATGAGCATCTAATGCCAAGTGATGGGTCTCTGAAAGTTACTAGTAATTTTAAGATGGACTTTCTCAGGACAGATGGCAGGCTGAAGTGTGTATAGGGAAAAACGAAGGAAAGAATGAGGAGGAGACATTAAGGAAAGAGTAGTGCTAAGACTGCAAAAAGGAATATTGGGAGCTCCTGGAAGGGACTGTACTTCCAACTTCTGTTGAGAATGCACTTGCTCTGAGCAGGTGTTAATACCATTGATACAGCTTTCTGATGAGCAGAACTAGTTGGAAAATTACAAGCACCTATGATTGCTGTTGCCTCCGGTTGTGCATCATCTTTTAAAGAAATACAAGCCAGGGTTGATCTTCATCATCAAGATTTACTGAAGGGTCAAGGGGATGTGGAATATACTGCTCTTGAGCTGGGAGGTTATGGTGAAGGCTGTCTATACCCCACATGCAGCAGTACTGCCCTCCCATCCATCTTTGAAACATCCTTGACTGAAGGAGAAGCATCTGCAAGTAAAGGCCTTGGCTGGGGCACCGTAACTTCTTAGTGGCCTTCACCCAACCAGCCAGCAGCTGCTTTGCCAGAGGTGGCTGCTGTCAAGAAGGCGTGCTGTGAATTGATTTTGTTTCCCTGTTGCAGTGTTAGTCTATCTCTGATGATTGCATTACTGCCCTCTTGCTTCCAGTGGCGAAGATTTAGCCCTTGCTCCTTTTGTTTGTAGTCATTCTCAGAAGGTTGCTGAACATCTAGAGAAAGGTTGGAGAAGGCAAACGGTAGTCTTGTTTGCTAGATGTAGAAACTGAGGCACATTTACAGTCTTTCCTGCAAGCCTCCAGCATCTACAAGGCAGTATCTGAGACTTGAGCACACTTGATATAAACACTTTGTCTGCAGGTTTGCGTTCAGTGCATCTGTTTTGGGGTGGCACCCTGTACCTGGTCCTGTGGGCTTGGAGCCCACAACAAGCACAGGTTGTCCTGTTTCCTTTTATTAGCAGCTTGTTCTGGAATAGGAAAGGTGGCTAATGAGTTTTCATAGTGACAATGGGGAAGGGGAATTTTGGTTTTGTTCGGTGGCTTTAGTTCTGTGTATGTAAGCAGCCTGTATCTGCTTTCTTACAGAGTATTTGTGAGGTGGTGGGCTTGGCAGGAGGTGAGGGGTAGGCTGTTCTTGCTGTTCAAGTTAAGAACAAAGGCTGCGTTCTGGAAACCTTCATTATTCCTGGGTCTGTGTACCTGCTGCTCTGACTACAGTCCCTGAGACTTCACCCATGGGAAAAGCACGAGCTTGCCTCTGGCTGCTTCTTGGCAGCGGCTGAGCCAGTGCAGCTCTGGCAAGAGCACTTCTCTGTCTCAGGTGTGTGTTTTATCCATCATCCCTCATTCACACTCCTCAGAGGGCAACCAAGAATCCTTCATTGCTTTGAGAGGTAAAACGAGGCACAGAGGATGATGTGTTTCTTCCAAGGCAGAAGAGTTGTGGCTGAACCTGGTGGCCCGTTTCACAGAACTTAGCTCAGACTTCCAGCTCTGTGCCCTTCATGTGTCCAGGCTGCCTGCCTTCCCACAAACCTGCAGGACAGCATGGGCCAGTCCTGCTTGCTCCAAACAATAAAGGAACGATTACTTCTGTACCAGGGCACAGCGCTGGCCTTCAGCTTTGTCGTGACTTGTTGAGCTGCTCGTTCAGTTCATCCCTCCCCTGTGGACGCTCTTACTTTGGGGGTTCTGCTGTTGAACACCTGGGATTTTATCAAATACTGATTTGATAAAATGCTCCAGTATTGGAGCAAAGAGGTGTTAATTTTCTTGCCTGGATGAAACCTGTAATCTTTCTGCATATGTTGCAGCTTGCCAGGTGGTTTCTGACTTGTGTGAGATTTCTCTCTCTTCCCTCTCCTGCTCTTGTGGCTGCTCTGCTGCAGGACAGACTGCCTCTTCTGTTCCTTCCTGCTCCTTCTGATTCTTCTTCTCCTGCTCGTTCGCAGAGGAACTTCTTCCTCCCTTAATTTATCAAAGGTATTAAATCTATATTCAAATGGTAGTGGAGTTACTCTCACAAGCCCAGAACTGCAGCATCACTCAAACTATATTAATGTGTATATTAATAACTACAGGATTACATGTGCTTTCAGAGAGGCCGCAGACTAATACGGTAATTTTAAACCTTCCATCTAGGGTCTCTTGGAGGTCACAGAGTTTACAGAAGAGCTCTGCTGGTCCGAGCTGTTTGCACAGAGTGTCTTATGCCCAAAGCAGCCAATGCAAGTCTGCCCTGTGCTGACTGTGCCTACGCGTTTGCTGAACCAGGGAAGGACTGAAACTCTAACGGTGGGCAGAGGAGCTGCGTATGGTATCTGAGAAGTCCGAGTGTGCTTTTGGCTGTGGAGGGCTGCAACAGTATTGTGTCACTTCTTGGGTCAGGGCAGTGCTGGTTTCAATCTGTTCGCTTCTTGTGCAGAAATCAGGGATGAGGTGGAGTTAACGGCACCTCATAGCTCTTTTGGACATTTGCATGAGAGTCCCTAGACTTGGGGGGGGGACGGGTGCAAATCGTCCTTTGCGTGGTGCAGAAGAAATTGGACGATGTATTTCAAGCTAGAAAACCACTTCCTTCCCAGCATGTGCTAACACACCGCTAGACGTGTAGGCACAGCCACTGCACTGCCAGCAGTGTGACCTGCTGGCAAGCAAGATGGGGGGGTGGAGGGTGTATGTGCATGTGCACACTGATGGAAACTTGGCTTCTGCCAAATTTCTGTGAAACAGAGCTAAAGATTCACTTCAGCTGTGTCTGTACTGCCCATAAAGTGTGTGCTGACCTCCAAAGCAACATTTTGAGGGTTTTTTTTCAAAGCAAGCATGTTTTTGCTTAATTAAGGGGTTTTTTTTTTGTTGGTCGGTTTGTTTTTTGTGGGAAGGCTCATTACTTGCAAAGCTTTCTAGTAGTGTCCTGAAATGACCAAGGGTTTACTCTGGAAAGACTGCATTTACTTCTAGGTTTGCTGCTAGATGGAGTGGGGGAGAGGAGGGAAAAGGAGATCTAACTTCTGCCTTTTCCCCCTGTTTCAAAGACCTTAAAACAGGCTATCTGAACTCAGTCTAGGGCATGATTCCCTCCTACCCCAGCAGGGTTGTTCCTGCTTTCACCAGAGGACGGTTGTCCCCTTCACTGCTTCTCGCCGCCCCTCAGGACAGGGTATGGTGCTCTCAGACCTGACTTCCCTCTCTGTGTTGGCCTCTCTCCCGTCGGGTGGCATTGACCTGTCCCTTGCTGTGCTCTGAGTTCCTGGCAAGGAGAGAGGTCAGTGCCAGGCAAACACACAAATGTCCTTGCTGTGAAAACTGCTGCGCATTTATCTAGTGTATCTCTCAAGTCAAGGTTTGCTGGGGAGATAAGATGCTTTGTGGTTTGTTTGGATGTGCTGTGGCCCCTTTTCTTGCATCTCTCATGGCAAGCCTTGCTTTCCTTCTACGGAAATGACTGAGACAGCACTGGGCTGCCTACTGCATCTCTGCAGTGCCTGAAAAGCAAAGGCAGGACTGGGCAGAGTCTCAGCTGCAGAGGCTGCACAGAGTGATTTTTAAATTCAGGGGTAAGCTGCAGCCCAAGAATTTGGGTTTGAAGGCTGAAATATTCAGGGCAGCTTGCAGGAGAGAGCCAAACCACCTGGAAAAGCTGACCTGAGAGTGAAGGGCCACTGAGCAGGGACACTGGCCAGAGCTGCGTTCAGCTAAAACAAAGCACTCACCTCTGCCAGCCTCTCCTCTGTGGTCCAAGCAAGGGTGGGGAGGGAAGCCTTTGAAGGATATTCTACAAATGATTTGAAATGAGGGATTTTTACATTAACTGGGGTCGAGGAGCGGAATTACGGAGAAGTCCCAGTGATCCTGGACAGTCTGATGTGCACACATGCCTGCCACATGGTATCCCTGCTTCGGCACCGTACCACTGCCCTGCTGCTCCCAGGGATGTGCCATGGGTGCTTCTCACTGACTATGGACTTTGGGGGTAGCACTCACTCTGGATTAAAATCCTAGTGATACTCAGTGGCTCGTCCAACCCTCCCTGCGCTCACAGAGCTGCTGGCCTGAACAAAACCTGAGGGGCAAATCCTGCAGTAGAAAAAATGCATTTGTGGGATAAGCAGGGGCTGGCATAAGGGTGCTGCAAGGCTCTGACTGCCAGTTGCCAAGCCCATCACGTGTTGAGCTGGGAAGTGTCACCCACGTTCAGCAAAAGGAGCGAGGAGACTTTGGTCAGTGATGCCTGGCAAATACGGCTCCAAGGTATCTCGGATCACGTCCCTCCACGGCAGAGCACTGCCTGTTCCTCTTGCACGTGTCCTGCCGTGGGAGCAGTAATGCCCAGCCTGCGCTTGGCAAGTAGGAGTGAGGCGAAATGAAATATTCCTCTGTGCTGCTCTACCAGGTGCAAAGTGAACAGAGGGAAGTAGACGGGTGGTTTTAGAAACTAGACTTCCCCCTGAGATAAAAAAGGTTTTTTTCTTTTTTAATCCTTTACGCGTTGCCCGTGAGTTTCTCTCCACTGAAGCTATCTCAGTGATGTGTTTGAATTCTTGGATACTTGCCTTTAAAACTTTATTGGACTGAAGCTTAGGATTCCCCTCCCCCCTTACGGAAAATACTTGCACTCCTTAATGTCTTCGATGCTTTTCTCAGGAAGCTTAAGCATCGCTTTCCAACCTGAAAGCTTCGGGTGGAAAATTTTCATTTTGGGGTGAAAAGCCAAAACTTTTCAGTTATCTTCAAAACTAAGAATCCACTGTGTGTGTTGAGGGGAATGTTTTGCAGCCAGTTCTCATTCTTATGCTGTGGCTTCTCTCCCCTGTGTGGATTGATTAGTGAGTCCAGTTTCAAAGTGTATTCCGGCTACTAATATGTTACTGCATTAAAAAACTTAATTAAAGCAAACATCCTGCCTAATGGTGAACTGTTAATTTGGTACTAGGGACAATTCAGGCTCCTGAAATGAGAGCCGTTCTCAAACTCCGCAAAACCGAGGAACTGAAGCTGTGGCCACCGTTGCATTTTGGTCCTCAGGGGCAAATTGATTTACCCTGGAGAGGAGGGTAGGCTAGTGACCATGTTTCTGGGAATAAAATAAAGAGTCGTCTTCTGCAGAAGTCTCACTAGCATGGAGTATCAGTTAGCATGAAATGAATGCTATTTATCTGTGCCTTTATGGCGCTTTTCAGCAGAGAGTTTAGCAAATGAGCAAAGTGTGGCTGCTTCTCACCACCGTCCTGTGAAGTAGGTGAATATTCACATTTCAGAGCTGGGAGCCTGCAGCATTGGGGAAGGCAATGATGTGGCTGGATGACATGCACATCAACAGCAGAATCCATTCAGTCTTACTCTCAGCCCGTTGCTGTAAGAACTGACATGCCCCCCTCTTCCTGAGGCAGCAGCCATGGGTGCTCCTGCCAGCCTGCTCTTCCAGCCCTCAGCTTGCAGCCCCTTGTGTGATTAGACCTTGCAGTGAATATTGCTCCTGAAACTGGATTTAGGTCTGGTTCCTAAAGGGAAGTCTGTAAGGCAAAACAAGGTGAGCATTGCTTGGAGACTGGTATGTGGAAATGATGCTCGTGTTACCACGCTTCACCCAATTCCCATGCCCTGATGGGCTGGACTGCAGCAAGATCCAAGCACAATCCCTCTGTCCATCCTTCCCTCCTTCATCCCCTCCCTCCTTCCTCCCTCTCTCCACCCCCAGGGAGGCTGTCCTAATTTTTTCTTTCTTTCTTGCCCCCGCCCCCACCTGTACTTATAACTCTTAATCTAGCCGGCCTTGCAACAGCCAACAGCCCAGGAGACACGCACGGAGCAGGACCCTAAGTAGCATGATAGCTCAAGGCCTCTCGGGGCTCATGCGACCCTTGCTAAGTGGACTGAATGTGAGCAAAATTCGCTTTATTTATCTCTGTGGGGTGACTGAGCAGCATCACACATCAGCTAAGCAGGGGTCAGAAGGAGACTTCAGCTCCCCGCAGAAGCTCCAGGATGCCCCTGGGGAATCAAGGTGAGTAAAATGCTGAACCCGACCTTGCTGTGTCTGGAAGGGCATTTTCAGGAGGGACACGCGCTTACCTCTGCCTTGCTCCTCAGAAGGGAGAAGTGAGAGGCCAGTGCAGAACAGGAGATGGTGGAGGAAGAAGTGTAGGCTGAGCAGATGCTGATGGGAGGAAGATGGTGCAGTCTGTGAGAGGTGCTGCTCCCTGCTTCTGGAGCTGTGGAGGCCACAGCTAGTGGCCTGGATCCAGAGCATGAAGATGACAATGTGGCACAAGAGTCCATTGACCACTGGTGCCCAGCCACCAGCCTTTGAGGAATGGGGATGGTGGGCAAGGTGTGTCGGATAGCTGGGTCGTGAGCCTGCTGTATTCCTGTTGTGGGGAAGCTGGGATGACCACTGGGTTGCTCTGGGAATTGCAAATTCTCTTGGGTTTCTTGTCCCTGCTGCTCTAAAGGCAGAGAAGGGAGCTGATGATCCCTACAGCTCCAGGGAGCAAAATGCTCTCTTTAGGTTGTGGGAAGCCATGGTGCAAGCTCTCGTGCCTTGCTGGCATGCTCTTCTTGGCAGGGAGATGGAGAAGCTGGCTCCATTGCTCAGCCACCCAGATGGTGGCTGTAGGTGCGAGGGGCTGTACGAGCCCACAGCACTGGTGTCCTGCCAGGCTCCTGAGGTCAGTGATTTGTGCTGGGCTTTGCTGAGCCTGCTGGCTCAGGACAGGATGCACAGTTTGTCAGGGTGGCCGAGTTTGTGAGTTGAACTCTGCGGTGGAGATTGGTCAGAAGCTTGTGTTCAGAAATGCCTCTAAATGCATTTGGTCCCTGCCAGGGTGGAGGACTCCCAGCTAGTCGTCTGAAAGGGCAGACTTTGGCCTGTTTAGGAACCTGGTTGACAGAGTCCCTTGGGATGCAGTCCTGAAGGGCAAAGGAGTCCAGGAAGGCTGGACGTTCTTCAAGAAGGAAATATTAAAGATGTAGGAGCAGGCCGTCCCCCATGTGGCGAAAGGATGGGGCTGACGAGAGAGGCTGCCTGGCACAGGGCGCTCATCTGTATTTCTACCGCAGGAACTACAGCAGAGTCCCTGCCAGTCTTTCCTCTGTCTGTTCCTTAAGGATAATTCGGAAGGAGATTGCATTTCTCTGGGCAAAATAAAGGGGATTTGTAGATCTCCTAGACCAGCAGGACCTGGGTCAGACTGTAATCTGCTAGACATTGAGAAAAAGACCCAACCAACATCACAGAAAATACAATAAACCATTTTGCTATCTGACCTTAGAGAAAAGTTATACTGATAACCCTGCTTAATGGGATTTATGAAGACTCGTTATCAATGGGTTTTCTTTCTAATTGCTTTATTGCTTATGAAGTTATCTCTGGCAGTGCTTGTAGGCATCTTGCTGTTTTGTATGGCCTTGGAAAGTATCTTTTAAGGAAAAACACTGACAGGGAGAAGGACCACCTTATTGAAACTCCCTTCACTTGTTACTTGTGTCACAGAAAGTTTGAGGGTTTTTTTAAAAGGGAATAATCTGTTGGCATGTGTTGAACTTGGAGTGCTGAGTTTGTCACATCCTGGTAAGATCTTTCCAAAGCTCTGACCGTGTGTCCCGTGACAGTAACACAATTGTAAAATAGGCCAGCCTAAATCAAACAAAATTTAGTCTAATCAATTTTAAGTTGTTTTTAAAATCCTGGTTCAAAATTATTTTCTTAACAAAATGTGAAAGGAATTTTTTCATAGTTTCAAAAACGCTGATAAACAAATTCAAAAGTAAATAGAAAATAAAAGCTACAGACTTTCTCTCCAGGCTCTCCTGAAGCCTTGGGTACCTGAAGCAGGTGGCCTCCAGAGGAGACTCAAGCCTGGGACTGATTCGGGGAATATGAAGACAACTAGGCCAGTATGCGAGTGGGTCTGTGGGAGATGACTGGACTGAACAGTGAAAATGGAGTAATCAGGCTGGGTTTATGCCCCCAGCAGAGGCACCTATACTAACAACACAGACAAACAGCTTAAATTTCTCCTGCAGCCGGTGAAGAGAGAGAAGCTGCTTACAGGTGCTTTCTGTGTCGTGGTCTAGGAGTGCTGGGCATCACCCCTGCTCTCGAGAAGGGTGAGCTGCTGCACCCAGGCTTGTCCAAAGTCATGCAGGGGTCTGTGGCAATAGCGTCTGTGCTTCCTCATATCGAACTGGATACCCTGTGTGCTGTCCCTGGCTGCAACTCAGCCATCTCGGGGCTTGTTTAACTGGCAGCAACAGTCAAAGCAGGGCTGTGTCCAGGAGGAACCGCAAGGGCCTGGTGCAGGGATGCTGCTGGGACTGATGTCGGCTGAAGCTCTAGGTGCCTCAAAGACAACACGAATGAAGTTTTCTGTCAATAAACATGTGTGCAGCTTTGGGGATTGTTGGATCCAGCACCACCTGGAAATGAAGTCCTATGACTTTGCCATTTCTATTGTGTAACAAATTATTTCACCCATAACTGTAAAACCAACATTGCGAGGAAACCTGTCTGTCTGCCATAAAAATGGAATAAATGGGTCTAATCCATCAAAATATAGAGAGGGCTGTCTTGTTTTGTTTTCTTTTGACATTTGAGAACTCTTCTTTAACAAAGAAATGTCTGTGGGTGTCTCTATGAAGGAGACTGAAATGTCTTGGAGATGTTCTTTGGCTGTTTGCTTAGGGAATTCGGGTGGTCTTGCTTGGCTGTGCGTGGCTGCAATGTGATCTTTCCATTCTGCACGTAGGAAACTCTTCCCTCTGCAGCACGGTCTCGCTGCAAACTTCACAGCTGTTTTCATAACCAGGGGACCCTGTTGTAGACTAACGGCCCAGGCATTGTTTTCTGCTGAAGCTTTCTGAAAAACAGGAAGCCGGCCTCCTCAGATGAAGGTACAGCGGCCCCTGTGTTCTGCTCCTGCTAGCTGAATCAAGACACAGCTGAAAACAAAGGAGCAGACAAGGCAAAAAATATTGTTTCATCTCTCTTCTCCATTTCCAAATTTTGATGGAATGTTGGGATTTTCAAAGAGAGAATTGTTTGGAATTTTCTGTGCCTGAAGTCTTGCCAATGAAGTCTATGTGACACCGTTTTAAGAAACAGCATCCTTAATCACTTAGAGATGTACTGCAATGATTTGTCAGCAGGTAAATGGGATCAGATCTAGGTGGTGATTGTGACTTATATGAAGCGGAATGAACATGACCTGCAAACTTGAAAGAGGAGAATATTTCTTCCCCTTTTTCCATTACATTTTTACGGGAATTCTTTCCTGTCTCCTATTCAGCTGGATGCATCCCCTGTACTCCACCTCTGCCTCTTGTGAGTTAAGAAAGACCAAAGGAAATTGTTTAAACTTGATCCTTATATATTTCTGTGCTTAATGTTAGAAGCAAATCAGCAGAGATCTCCACATGCTTCACTTTCATCTGCCACAGAGTAGAGAGGGATGAGCAGACAGGGTAAGTCCTTTCAGCTCCTGGTGTTGCTATCCCAGGGACATTCCTATTTAACCAATTCCTCCTCCCAATCTCTGTGACTTTCCAAGAGGATGCCTGGCACAAAGGAGTGTAGATGCCTCAGTGCTTCCTGGGCTGGTGGATTTGCTGTAACGGGTGACTCTGGGGCTGTGACAGTTGGTAGTCAGTGGATATTGCAAATACATTGCAAGAAATCAGGAGATAATACTAGGAATTCTCAGAGTTCTGAGCCATACTCGCTGTTTGTTTCACTGGCCTCAGGGCTTCCAGGAGAAGTGTTACCAAGCTTTATACCAAGCAGCACTTTATTTGGAAGAAGCTGGATGATGCTTCACTCAGCCTTGTGTAAGTGGGAAAAATCAGGAGATTGGGAGCTTGGCCAGTTCTCACTGCGAAATTCACTCTATCTTCAAGGCTGTGATTCTTTCTTCCTATGCCAGAAATGACAGCAGCAAGGCCACGGGGCAGCGCTGACACTGCTCGTGCTTGGGAGTTTATCAGAGCTGTGAGAGACAGAGATGGATCTTTCCAGAGATGTGGGAGAGTGGTGTGTGTTGTTGGCCTGACGGAAGGATAGAGCGTGGACCCAGCTTCTGCCACTGGAGAATGTCCTGGGCTTTGAGATGATGGACACTTGGGCAGTACCCCATTGAGACGTACTGGGCAAAATACCCGCGGCCTCCAGAGTGCTGCCCTGTTTCGGCACAGGAGGTGGGACCTTTGGGTATCTGGGACCTCCTGC
This sequence comes from Burhinus bistriatus, assembly GCA_013397275.1. Taxonomy (NCBI): domain Eukaryota; kingdom Metazoa; phylum Chordata; class Aves; order Charadriiformes; family Burhinidae; genus Burhinus; species Burhinus bistriatus. Next base: position 153,570 of record VYXH01003211.1, on the reverse strand, counting down.
TTCTAAGTGACCTTTTCGGCATGTACACTAAGAAAAGCCACTGTTTGCTCATGTGCTTCCCCTGGGAAATATAATACATGGTCTCAGAATATACTGTCTCGGTGAGAAATCGCTGACGCTGCTGTTCAGGGTGGCAGCCTTCTCCACACTGGTGGGGAGAGCCTGGTCTGGAGGAGATGAAATGGATGCTGTTTCCCTCTTATTTGTAGATGCAGTTTCCACAAGGCAGCACTAAGAGATCCTGATGGTCTTGTTCTTAACTCTCTACCAGATTAAATCTTGCATGTTGTCAAAATAACTGGCAATTTCTCTTGAGCAAGGATCACATCAGCTCAGAGGAGGTTACTCGGCATGGTTGCTCTGTAAGCTGGGGCTGAGCGTGTCTCATCATAACAAGGCTCCCTGTGATTGAGTTCAGGGAAGGAGTGAGCACTTCATGAAAGAACAAGCAGCAGAAAAGGAATAGTCATCAAGTAATCCCCTTGGGAAGGGAAGGGGAAACAAAACATGAATGACAACAGCCCTTATTGCTTAATTAGTATCTGATCCTGAGCGCTTTTCTTGTTATTACATCACTCGATCCAGGATTAACATCCCAGGCTTGCAAATGCTCTGCCTGCCAACAAACGCTCCCTCCGCCAGTCAGCCCGAGCAGAGGCAGCGGGTGCAGAGCATCTGCACTTGTTCCTGCGCAGCTAAACATTTATTCTGAGGGACGTTTGATAAAGTGGGAAATATTTTGGGTCAACTCAGATTTGCCCACCATTGAGAACTGGTAATCTGAATCTTTTCTGACATGCATGCTGTAATCCTTCCCGAAAGTGTTTGTATGCATATTTCCCTCCAAGTGCTATGTCTCCAGTGCTCAGCCCGAAGACCTCACCAGTGGGTGTGCAGGAAAGGGTGGGCTTCTCTGAGTTTTGCAAACTTGTCTTACAGCTCTGCAGACCAGGTGACGGTGCATTTTATAAATCGGGATGGAGAGCGACTTACAGCCACAGCCAAAGAAGGGGAGAGTTTGCTGGAAGTGGTACTCAATCAAAATTTGGCCATTGATGGATTTGGTAGGTGTTGCACAAGGGTATGTGCTCTTTGTTCTTATGTGTCTGTGCTGTGACCTGGGGGGACCTGGGAATAATGCCAGCTGTACACATGCCACTGTGTTCTGGTGAGACCATGAAGCAAGCTTCTCTTCCCTAACAGCTGCTTGCTGTGCTGGCTTACCACACTGAGATGGCAGCGTGACTTCCACACCATCACCACTGGGATTCCAGTGGCCTGTGCCAATGCATTTGGCTGGTTAGAGCTGACATACAAGTTTGAAAACTGATTGTGATCCTCCCAGAGAAAAGGCAGGCTGAAATTTGCATCCATCTGTTGTGTTTTCTGGCATCTCTTTTCACATGCTCCAGACCTGTTAAAGGACCTTTTCTCACACTGTTCCCGAAGATGATCTCTCTCACCCCCTTGTTTTTTCTGATTTGCTGTCACTCCCTCGTTTCTCCACCAGGTGCCTGTGAAGGGACATTAGCCTGCTCCACCTGTCACCTCATCTTCGAGAAGGACACCTTCCAAAAGCTGGGTGCTATCTCAGATGAAGAGCTGGACATGCTGGACTTGGCGTATGGACTCACTGAGACGTAAGCCTCCCTGCTGATCGCAGTAGATTCTCAAGCCTCTGAGGCAGATTCTCAGCACCTGGCACCTGTTCCCAAGGGGACAGGATTTATTCTGTATTACGGTTGTGCCTCTAGAGCTGCTTTCTCCTGGGGCACAGCAGACCTTTAACAGGAACTTTAGTGAAAACCCAGCCTGGACCAGACATCCCAATATGGGCGGGGAATTTCTTCCTTTATTGTGGAAACAGATGAGCCTCACTTAAGGTTTTCTTCTCAGATCTCGCCTTGGCTGCCAGGTGTGCGTTAAGAAGTCGATGGATGGTCTGACGGTGCGGGTCCCCATGGATGTATCAGACATCAGGAAGCAGCCGGAGGTTGGAAAGCAAAGCAAACAGTAACTGGAAACGACTCCTGCACAACTCACATCCTCATTTTAGGTGTGGCGGGGTACTTCTTTGCTTCAGGTTAACGCGATTGCTTTTTGTGGCTGGCTTGCAGTAGACCATAGAGTTCTGATTCAGTATAAATGCCTGTTTGGCAAATGTCTTATTTAAACAAAGCTTAATGCTAGGATCTTTGGTATGTGTTTTAAGTTAAGTGCTTAAATGCTCTGCTGAACACAACTGGACTAAAGCGTATGGCCTTACATTTCCCTGGGGGGCTGGCAGTAAACATCTGTGCTGTATGTGACTCACTCTCTCCTTTGAAATTCAAGGAATTCTGCTATTCTGAGTAACTGCTGGGAATTTTGCAAGGCTTGGCTCTTTAACTGTAGAGCAGATTTTTCCCAGTTTGGGAAGCTTAAGAATAGATAGCTGTTCCAAATACAAGAGGGTGTGCTGATCGACTTGGCGATATAGGCTGAGTTTGGTTAGCAAGAACCTACTGGTAACCATTTGAATGCTGACATTTCCTATAAGAGGGAACCACTTTCTAGGAGTTTGAGACGTTACATGTCACTGAAATGTTACATGCCATGTTCTGCTACTCTCTCCAAATATGAAGTTTTCCCATTGCTGTCATTGCCACATACATTAAATAAAATTCTATTAATCGGGCTTTTAGACCTATGATATGCACTTTTCTGATAACATGAGCCTGGCTGGAATAGAATGAGTTTGATGGAAATTTAGGTATAATATCCTGTTGCCCCAGTTTACTTGACTGGATTTTCCCCTCGTGTTTGAGTGAATATGTCATACTTGACATCAAAATGTCATAAAGAACCCATGATCTGTAACTGAGTTTTCCAAACAGAATTCTGCACAGCAACCTTTCCTATGGATTTAGTTAAAACCCAGGCTATGGTTGGCAACCAATTTAAACCAACAGGTTACTGTTCTTAGGCAAGGTATTAACCCCATAAAAGATGTAAACATTTAAAAAATGCTTATCTTGTATTAGAGCATTCACAGTTCTATTTGGTGTAAATTGTAGAGTTTTGATCAGGGGAAGGGACTGCCCTGTGTGGGAGGCCAGGAACTGCTCTCTGCCTGTCATAGCCCCTTCCAGCTGGCTCTGAAACCAGTGTAAAAACCCCTTTGCACACCAAAAATCCAGTCAGAGGAGCACGTGGCACTTGTGCTCAAATACGTTGAAGAAGGAGTGATACCTGTTAGGGGCAGGAGACACAAGGAACATGCACTAAAGGAGACACGAGAGCTGACATGGGAGGAGGGAGTGGAGGAGGCAGGTGGAAGGGGACAGTGTTGGTGACCCAGCTTGATAAATGGTCATGGAAGGAGGTGCTCTGTCCCAGAGGAGGCATACCTCTGAAGGGACTGTAGCCCATAGATGACCCATGCTGGAGCAGGGACAACCCTGAGGGACTGCAGCCCATAGGCGACCCACGCCAGGGCAGGGACACCCCTTGGGGACTTGCGGGCCCTGGAGGATCAACACTTGAGCAGAGGTACCAATTAAGAAACCAGGAGCACTGGAAATAAATGAGTAAGAAGCCAGGACTGGCAGAAAGAAACTGTTACGCACATACCCTGACCTCCTGTGCCACCTCTTCCCTCACTGAAGGGTTTGGGAGGGACTGGTGAAAACAAGGGATGTTGAGACAATGAAGTGGGGTGGGGCAGAGTCGGGTTTGACTGAAGTTGAGCTTGCGGAAGGGTGAGGGAAAGTGTGTCCTTGTTTGTTTAATTGTTTGTTATCTTTCCAACCCCCCCCCCTCCCAGTACCTGAATCATTAATGAAAAGTTTATGCTAACTGGTAATAAATGAAATTAAGTAAAATCCCACAAGTTATGATGTTTCAGCTTGGGACAATAGTACCTGACTAGATGGGTGAAAACCAAATTTTGTATAAAGAGAGAGGTAATGTCTTTCATTAGCCCAAATGCTGTAGCTGGGGGGAGAGGAGGGTAAACACTTTCAGACTTACAAGTGCTTCTTTAGGTTTGAAATAAGCGCTGGAAACTCCAAGTTCAAGTATGCTGGTGCAAAGTGAGTGGAAAGGATCTCTTAAAGGTCAGGATCTCTGCAAGAGTGTTAAATGATTTTGTTTGGGACCACCTTTGTAACTTTGTCTCCTTCTGGAGTTTTCCCCCATTACCCCCACCGACCTATGTTTGTGTTGGGTTTGCAAGCCAGGATCCACCTGGAAAAGTTCAGCAAAGTGAGCACACAGTCTCCCAGCTCATAGATCTCTAGTCGCTGGCATCAAGCGCCAGCCCTGTGCACCGCTTCTGGCTGCACCGGTGAGCCGGGGCCTTGGCCTTGGCTGGGGCACGAGGTGGAGCTCTGGGAGCAGCGGCAGCTCCTGCCACGCACAGCAGGCAGAGAGGAGGAGGACGCGGCTTCCTTGTGTCTCCATCCCTCCTTCCTCATCTCAGAAAGCTCAGAGCTGCTGTCCATCTCTGATGATGTTAGTGCTACCTCCATGCCTGCCTTTACGGCAGTGGGAATGCCGACACGAGGCCTGCCCCTCAGGATGGGCCAGCGTCAGCGTGGGGCTCTCAGGCAGGGACAAAGAGTGACACCCTGTAAATCCCCACTATAGGCTTTGGCTTCCTCTCTGGTCCATCAGGCAAAAATCAGTACAAAATTTTATCCAGGGAAACCAGCAGAAGGCTATCTACTGGGGGAATTCTCTAGCGTGGGCCAGAACCACTTGCTGTAGGAGGTGAATGCAGCGGGGTGGATTTTTTGCAGGGTCCCAGCCCTGCTGTGGGACCACGGATGTGGTCGTGTACTGGGGCTTCAGAGGCTCTTGACTGGCATTTCATGTAAGCCAGCTCAAGGTCAAACCTTCTACAGGGTAGTCCTTTGCTTTGTTGTACCTCAGAAAACTCCTCCTGGGTGTGCCTGTTTCTCCCAAACCTCTTCTCCTCCAACTTGACCCACGTTTACTATAATAAAACGAAGATAATAAAAATTGATTAAATGAAAGCAGTAAGGCCACCACCTTCAGTACCACTTCACGTCTCTCCCCACTCCCGCCGCTGCTGCTATCCCTTTACAAGGCAGAGATGATCGGGAGCTTTGCAGTCCCACTCTTCAGCCCCCTCCTGTTTGTGAGTTTGAAGCTGGACCACAGGTTGCTGCCGAAAGGTGTCAGTTCTCTACACAGGGGTGCGATGCCACATGCTGGTGGGATGGTAAGGGAGGGAATAGCTGCTGGCTTGAAAGGGTTGAGTGACTGTCACATTCCTCTTCAGAGTGTGGGTGACCTTGGAAGAAAGAGTTTCTGGGGCAAGCTGTTTGCTTTGATGTGCAGGTAGCCAAAACAGCCCACACTACTCGGGCTGGGCTATCTGTCCCTCGAAGGGGCCGTGGGATAGCAGAGAGGACTCTGCACAAAGGAGCTACCTGCAAAGGATAGGGGAGAACATGTCTTGGGAGACTGGCTTTCCTGACTCTGTTGGGATGTCAGAAATGGGATTGAGACAGTTGAAATAAACTACAGCTGCCCCAGGCACTTCCATCACAGTTTCTGTCACCCTGCAGGACAAGGGAACACATCACACATGCGGAGCAGGAATGAGAAGAGGCTGAAGTGTGTGAGTCATTGTCCCTTCAAGGCAAATGAGCTGGACTTGGCTGGCCTTGATCTATACTGGGAGCAGGTCATGAAGGCTTCCTGAATGGCAACCACAAGACATGTCTTCCCGAGTGACCATGTCCAGCAGGGCACCAAGTGGAGCTTTCAGTATGTGCCAGGCTAACTTGGACTAAATCTCTCCTTTTGATCTGAAAAAGGGCAGAGAGAGAAGGGAAACCTCTTTGTATCTGAGGGCTGTACATTAAGGGAAAACGTGGCCTTTCTGGGGCAGAAAGCCAACTGTCTGTGTATTTGATAATTCTTGTTGTGAACAGGCTGGGTACTGTGGAACTTTTTCAAGACTGCTTGGTGAGTTCCAAATACAGCTCTGCGTCTCAGGGGGGCACATCCCACTTGGGAGTTTTGAGAAAGGAATTTTGGTAGCAGTTGGATATAATATGTGACGGGAAAATGACATCAAGTAGCACCCTAAGGCATCACTGATCATGTTCTCAGCAGGTGTAAATCAGTGTCGGAGGCAATGGCTGTGAGGGCAGGGTACTCTCCTATTGAGGAAAGGGGCCCTTATTTGAAGGTTTTGTAATTGTCTTCCTTGGACTTTCCAGGAGTGCTGGTCCAGAGACTCTACCACATGACAGAAGATGAATGAAACATATATTTACAAAGAAGACAAAGCTAAAACAGTCACACCTTCCCTCTGCAGGAAGGCAAAGAGCATCCCTCTTTGTCCTTATCTTGACTCCCCAGCTGCTGTGCAGCTTCCCCCTCTGTGTCACCTGCCCTGATGGCACTGCGCGCTGGCAGCACACCCACAAGCTGCTGGGGAAGTGCGGGGTGAAATCACGGCCCCAGCTGGCATGGTGACCCTCTGCTGGGTGTCTCCTGCCAGGGACTGACAGGATGGCAGCCTACTCTCACAAGAGTTCAGTCAGAATTTGTATTTTGGGCAATTTATACTTGTGGTCTTAAGTTTCCTGGGATTAAAAGCAGCAATTTGGCATTACTGTTCAGCAGAAGCCAGGAGCTCCAGGACCTTTTTGTCTTTATGGCACAGTCCCATGGGGACCGTGGCCATTACTTGGGGGATTTAGAGGTGGGGCCTTACATTAAGGTACTTACCTGTTCCTCAGCTACACTGGATGGTGGCACAGCTCACAGATATCCTGGTCTGCTATCCCTAGGAAATCTATGAGTAATTTGCTATGTGTATTTCGATGCCCCGGAAGGAAGGGGAACACTTCTGCTAACTTAGTAGATGCAGGAAGGGGTGCCAAAATGCGGGGAGCATCTTGGTCTCCTGCAAGCTGGACTCTCAGAATTGCATTATTGCCTGGGCTCATGGGAAAGGACTGCTGCAGACTTCCATGCCCAGGCACAGAGGGAGCAGGTCAGCAAGGTCTCTGTGCCCTTGGGGAGGCCAAGTCTCCCTCTGTCTTACGTAGCACCCAGCCTCTGCCATGCAGCTACATACTGCCAGAGGGACCAGTGGTTTGTGCTATCTTTTCTGATAATTTTTGGAGGATTTTGTTTTGTTTTAAATGGAGAAAAATTAATGGAGAGCGACTACCCAGGGAAATGTGCCCACATTAGGCAGCCTAAGACGAGAAGAGGAAAATGTGTGTTTTTCCCCGCCTCTCCCAGTGTTTCTATACGCGAATCTCTTTCTAACTTGCTTGTAATTCTTTCAGGTGATGCAAATCATCAGCTCTTACTCTGCATTTGGTCCAGGTCCCCCTTGTTTGAACAGAGACCAGCCCAGCCACTGAGCCAGTTTACAATCCATTAGCACCTTTAGAATACAGAATAATCCAAGTACAGACAGACTTTTCTCGTAATATTCACTGCTGTTTCACCTTCCTGAAAAGACAGAAATAAGAGTGATGCCTGTGCTGATTTGCTGGAAGAGGGCTCCTCGTCAGTGGGGCCAGCCTTGCAGATCTGGGGTGGGAAGCACATGTGTTTCACAGCACGCTTCGGTGTTTTGCAAATGCCACCACCCAAGCACAGAAGGGAGGGAAGTAAGAGCAAGGGAACAAAAGGTCATCACCGCTCCGCAATGACAAACTTGTGTGTCTTTTATTGAAATAGTTACAACTGTAGCTCTGGAAAAAAGACTGTGAATGCCTCATCAGTGTTCGTGTGTAAGGGAAATGATGGCGGGGGGGGGAGGGAGTGGTTATAGTACAATTATGTACACCTTTCATCATACAAGGGCCACTAAGGTGATCTGGGACACAAAAGTGCCACATGTAAGAGTTAAACACCCTGTGTATAACAAGTCAAACTCTATACACCTTGGAAAGTGGGCTCTGGGCTTCCCCCTCTCTCCCCTGCCCCGGTACTTGATGGTGTGAATTTGGAGTGCTGGGCCAGCTTCCTGGCACTGACCGTCACAGGCACCTGGCAGACGAGTGGAGGCATCTGATACCCACTAGGTGATTCTACAGAGGTGGCTTCCCTCTCTGTGCAAAGACTGAACCATGGCAGGTGTCAAGCAACGCCAGGTATGGCTGTCTGCAGCCACTCCGCCACTTGCAGGGGGCACTTACTCCACAAGGACTACCTTTCAACCATTAGGATTCGTGTGTTTCTCTTGTCCTTCACCCATTCACTGTTAATTGAGTAAAAGGAGTGTCTCTCTGAGAGAAACCACCTGAGAAAACTCTCACATAACTTTCAAACATCCTGAACCTTTTAACCTTTGAGACTTTTCCCGTCATTTTCTTAACACCTGTCAAACTAATGTGGTGCTCTCAGCTTCTTTTTAGAGCTCAGCTAGCAGCATCACACCACTAAGCAAGTCCCATTATGGCTATGGTGCTTCTGAGCGTTGCCTTCAGTGGAATCACAGCGATGCTCCAAAAGTCCGCTGGCTGCATTTCTTTAGTGCTGCAACACAAGCAGGCTGCTTAGCGCATCCCTGCCTGGCACTTCTCCAAACTTAATTCTGCCGGAGCACACTGGGCCACGCACTATGCTGAGTGGGCACTCACTGCTTCTCTGTGACAGCATCAGTGCTGTTGAAGCCTGGATAGTCTCAGCTTATGGACTGTCTGACAACTTTCTGGCCAGATGGGGCTTCACTTCAGCGTCCACTCGACAACATTCTTGACAACTTCCACAACTCCTTGACCTCATGCTAAAGCCAGATCCTGCTTAAGTCCCTCTCAGAGTGACTGGGAATTTGATTAGTTGCCCCACCCACACTGCCTCTGGAAAGGGCCTTCTGAAACGTCACCATCATTTACAGAACTAGAATGTCACCTTTTACTAGGACTAAAAGGACTAGCTGCTCCCACAGGACACTGAAGAAGACAAATGTTCATAGCCCTGCCAAAGTGACAGGGCTAAAATCCTTTATAGTAACTGTGGCTCTGTCAAATGCTAGCTTTGGGGGAAATAAGAGAGAATCAATGCACAATTAATGGGCAAAAAAAGCAATCTTGGCGTTAAAATGTTACATATGCCATCTGTCAGTGAAAGCTGGGCTTTGGGCTCTGGGCTCAATTGGACGTTTCTGCAACCCAACCTCAAACAGTAATGAATGCAGACTGGGAGCTAGCCCAGCGGGGAACCAAAGATGAGCAGAGAGAAGCAGCAGTGATTTCTGGGATGGAGGTGAAGGGTCTTCCTTTGGATGAATGGTGGTGATGAACAGTGAATAGTGGAGGATTTTGTGCAAGCATAAAGATTTTTAACTAATTCTGATGGAACACTGGCTGTCCCAGTTCTCTGGCCATCCACACACATCAGCAGCTGACTGAAGAAAATAAAGCAGAGTTTCTCCTCTTCTGCTTCAAAAAGAAACAGAGTCAGACCCTGTACAGGGTCACCCTCATGGACAGGGAGACTCTGGTGGCATTCAACCCACTAGACACCCAGCCAGTGAAGTCTCTTCTGTAGAAAAAGGGTGTAAAGGAAAAACAAGAACAACCCCCCCCCGCCCNNNNCCCCCCCCCCGCCCTCCCTCCCCCAGCCAAAATGAACGTTAAACCCCAACATTACATATACATTAGTGTTGCTTTACACTTATTGCCCCATGCAGCCTGCTAGATTCTTCACACCCTGATCATATCTTACAGAATATTTTCTGCTGCACATACACAAAAAAATATTCAGTTCTTCCACATCCCTCTCCCTAGACAAACGTCTCTTCTGCAAATGCCACTGTATCACGCTCCTCTGTGGCCACCTCTGCCACTGGCTGGCTCCTGAGCCACTCCACCCTGCTCCGAAGGAGTTCATTCTCCACCGCTTCCGCCTCAGCCATGGGACAGGTCTTGGTTTCATCGTGCTTGAAATACTCCCTGACGGTGTTTCGAATGGAGGCGGGGAGGATGATACGGATGGTGTGGCTGAACGTGTTGAAGCCCTTGCTCTGGGTTGGCGCCTGCGCCATTTCCACTGGCTTGCTCTCCAGCTCCTCGGGAGTGGAGGCACTTTGGGGGCTCTCTTTGTGCTCTGCCTGCGGGGACGGGATCATTGGTTCATGGTGGTAGCGCCTGGAGAGGGACTGCAGGACAAGGGGGGTATTCTGCCCATAGAAAACTGTCTGGGGGATATGGACTCGCACAGTCTGCAAGCTCTTGGACAGGCTTTGCTCACTGCTGCTGCTGGGCGAGTCACTGCTGCTGGTGTTTGCCATGGATCTCTCCTCTTCCACCGGAGACCCCCAAGAGCTTTCTTTATTTGGGGCCACATAAAAAGTTATCTTGGTGCGCTTCAGGCTTTCCTGGCTTGGAGGACAGGCATCAACGCTTTTGATTTCTACGCTCTTCACTGTCTTCTCCCTATGCTGCTGGTGGCTGATCTGCGGGGATTTCTCCCCGGCTGGGCTGGCAGCTGGGAGCTCAGGGTTTTGTTCAAACGCTTTGGTGTAATCCCGGCTCCTGCACCCTGCGCCAGGGCCCTCTACACAACTCAGCTGTCTCTCCTCTTCTTCCCAGTCAATGCCAGTTAGTGAGCTTCCCACAGCAGCTCCACTGACAGATGGAAAACTTTTCCTCTCTCCAAAGCAATGACTGCTCTCTACAGCCTTGGGTTCATACTCATGGAAACTGTCCGGGTCATACAGATGTAAAGGCATAGGAGATGTGAAGGACTTGTGCCATTCTTTTGGGGCCCTCTTGGCAATCTTAGGGGACACAGCATGAAGCCTGGCAGACGTGCCAAACATGAATGGCAGGGATGAGACGTCTGTGGGACTAATGGCTGATGACTCTGAGCAGTAGGAAAAAGCACTGTCTAAGGAGCTGAGTGAGGAGGCAGATGGGGAGGTGGTGGTAGAGGACAGGCTAGAGAAGCTGGACCTGTTGGATAGGCTGGATTTCTGAAGACTGAGCTTCTTCACCCTAGAGCTGGTCTGAGGCGACTGCCGCAAGTTCTGCCTGGCCTTATTAACCCCAGGGCTTAGGCCTTCATCAATCAACTTCTGGCTCTCCACCTGCAGCTGCTTGAGCCTGTGGATGTAGTCTGTATGGCTGCGCATGATGGTGGCATCGCAGCTGGACTGGCGGGCCACTGGCTCGTGGCTCTGAGCAGGAAGCTGGGAGCTGAGGCAGACACTGGGCTCTGAGGAGCACCGGTCCCTGGCTGGGCTGAGGGAGCGTATTGAGCCAATGGAGCAGAAGGAGCCCTCCTCTTCCAGGAGGTCATAGCTGTCTGCACTGGTGTTCTTCCGGGCTTTGCTTTGGTAGCAGGCTGTGATCTCACTGAACAAGTCCCAGTCTTCCTGATCCTCATCGAGAAACAAGCTGCTGGATGGTTCAAACGTGTCATCTGTTTCAGGTACCAGGTGGTGCTTTGGTCCTTCTGGGTCACAAGCAGAAAATTCCAGCTCATCAGAGGAATCATCATGCTGAGCCAAGCCTATGCCTGGGCAGAGAACACAAATTAATTTGTTGCCTGTGTCTCCTAACCCCATATAGTACCTTACAACCAAGACAAGGAAATATTATCAAGTCCATGGAAAAGCAAAGATGATCCATTATTTTCACAGGGAGCAGAGCAGGACTGGGAAAACCAAAAAATTCTGGCTTGATGACCTGAGTTTTCACCGCTGGCTGGTACTCATAGGATAGTTAAAAAAGACAACTTGATGTCTTTCCATTCAACCATTTGGTTTAGTTTTACAGAACTAATCTGGAAGAAAAGACTGCCGGGACACGGCATTGCTAAGGCTACACTAAATTCTTGTGATGGCTGGAATAGGTTGAACAGCAGCCAGAGAGAAAGACAACCATCCTCAGGGACACATCTGAAGCGATGGAACTTAGCCCTCTGCTTTGCCCTCGCTTCCTGCTTATGCCTGGCAGGCAAAGGGAAAACCAAAACCAACTGTTTTTCAGTGCTTTTCCTTGGAAGAACCATGAAGGAAAAGCAAACTCTTTTGCACGAGGCATTTACCTATTAAAAGATTTTAAACATTTCTGGAAGATAGAGTACCACCAACTTACCCAGAGATTCCTCTGAGTTTTTGGACTTCTTTTTGTCTGGTCTTTGAAATAAGGAAGCGATGTCACCTCCAAAAATCTCTCCTGAGTTTTCAATCAGGAACTGCACTAACAAGGCCACCTGGCAAAGACATGAATTTACAGAGTATGTTTCATGAAAATACAGCCAGCTATATAAAGCAAGTCAAATCAGTCCCAGAATGTTCCTTTTGCTTTGACACAGATTAAATTTTCTACAGAACCTTTTGCTCAAGAAGCTGTTAAGAACATGGCAACGCATCTGTATGAACTCCACCTGGGGCAAGAGTATGAGCTACATGAACTGGTACAGTGAGCCGGGTATAGCACATTCTACAATTTTCCTTACTATTGAGAACACCTCTTAAGCTACAAGCATTCCTCCTCTTTGATGCACTGTCATGTTCATCGCTTACTTTGTCTCTGCAAGACGGCTTTAGACCCAGCTGGAGTGGCAGTGTCTAACTTCAGCTGCTCCATCTTTCTTGTGCTTGCTTGCCCATATAGGAGGTTCATCTGGTAAAGCAACCACAGCTTTCCTTTCCACCCTGGATAAACTGAGTGGCTAAATTCGCCTATCAGCATGGGCACAGCTGCACGGGGGCAAGGACAAAGCTCGGATGCCACTCAGCCAGCACTATGACTGATCCTATGCCTTCCTTTAGTCTACAAAATACAGTGCCCATAAAAAGCGGTAAAAGGGGAAGACAAGCATGAGGCCAAACCCATGAGAGATTACCTTCTTTGTAGACCTGCTCTCCTCTTCAGGCCCAGTGGGACTTGGTAGCCACAGCATATTGGGTGCTATGCAAAGAGCCAGGTTAAAGGCATTCATCTGATTCACTCCGGAATTCTGCTCAATATGATGGAGGACTCCAAAGAGGTGTCTGAGTAAGATGAGGTTGGCCTCTGGAAGCTGGTTGACTAGACTATTCAGGGAGTGGGAACAAAGGAAAACAGTGCTGTTCACAAAAGTCTGCTCTTCAAATATCAGAAGTTGCTTCCCAAAACTTTTGCCCCCATTCTGCCCTTTTGCAACCAGTTTGAGACATTCGCATTTGATAATAAAGTAAGACCATGCCGCTCCCCTCCAGCAACTTATGTGAGAGCTACAACTTTACACCCATATTGCCTACCCACTCTGGTCGCAGAGCTGGAGGGACCAAGGGACTTACGTCCAGAACACATAGGTAGAAGTCCATAATTCCTTAACAAAACAATGATCGCCCAAAGGAGATGCATGCGCAGGCCAGTAGCATATGAGACAATGCCATTGCCTGTGTCCCATGCTATAGAGACAATGGAGGAAGGAGGCCGAGGCCAAATGGTAAGGTTCAAAAACCAAGCTGAGCCATTGACAAGATGTTTGATATACTGCATATCCCACAGGATGCTGATAGACTATTCTTGCTCAGGGCAGCAGTTTCAGGCCAGTAAAGCCATTTTTAAGGTCTCAGTCACAATCTTAGCAGGGCTATTTCTTCTAACTGCCAATATGATGACCAGCTTCATTTTGTGCACGTAAAAAAAAAAAGTTACCATTGTTAAGGATCTAATTCCACTAACATTTGATGTACTCCTGGTGGGGAAATTACTGTGCTTTTTCAGTTTGCTGGTTCTGGTAATTTAAACTGGTCATCAGAAGAGAATTTTCTAATGACATTTTTTGGAGTCAGAAATGTTAACAATCCTCCATTGAAAGGAAAATGTTCTGACCAGTGACACTGGCAATCAGCAATAGCTCTGCTGTGGCCTGGAGCATTGCCAGGAGTCTCCCAGAAGATGAAGTCTATGCTTAGGACCATACGCTCCCCCTTCTGCCACCAAAAGAAGCTTTTAAAAAGGCTTTTACAAACCTCTTGATAGCTTCAATCTTATGTGCCCGATTTTCTGTGTCCACAGCTTCCATCCACAGTCCGTGCATGTCTGAGGATAGAACACTGTCAGGTATATTTCGGAGAAAATCCTGAATTAAATATATATATGCAGAGCAGTCTGGTCAGTTTTGAATTCCTTGTTTTGGTTTCATGATGCATACAGTCATTGTTAATTCATATTAAGCACAAGATAAAACAAAACATGACACAAATACATTTCTGCTCCCCTCCCCACTTCCACCAAGCTGTCCTCCTCAGGGCTCTTCCAGCGCAGCACTGCAGGACGGTGTTGCAGCTGCTGGTGGCAGAGGGTGAACAGCCAGCCCTCGTGCCCAACCCCTTCTCCAGAACGGGACTGATCTCTGCCGCAGCAGGCAAAGGACTCATCCCTAAGGCTGTGCATAGTTCTGTTCGAAACACTTCTCAGCTATGAGGATTGCCTTTTTTTTCTTACGGGACTATTTAACAACTTAATATATGTCTTGCGTTGGAAAGTGCCTTAATATCCTTCCAGTCAACAGCTTTGTTGCTGGATGTTTTCTGATACTTTAGGTGCCTGAATTGTTCCGACCATATTTAATCGCCAGTGCAAAAGATAGGCTTTTTCTTAGTAAAACTTGGGTCTTATCATAAGCTTCATCCCCCACCCACCACAACCCCTCTGCTTGGATTTGGCAGCTGTTTTCCCTCTTGTTTGCTGGTTGATTAAAGGGTGAAGGCTTAGGGTCTAGATAGTACAGGCCAGCTCCTTTGAGCATGGCCTCTCTGTCTGGGGGGGCATGCAGAGCACTTGCACTTAAATGGCACGAGTCCTCCCATATCTCCCTGCAACCTCTTCTGTGTCCAGAAAGGACAAAGAGCATCTGTGCTGCTGCCACCAAAGGGCTTCATGCCTATGTCAGTGCAGCATCTGAACTGCTGAGTCCAGACTCTGGCATGTTATTTGGCGCTGTATAGATACCGTGGTTATCTCCGAAGACGACATTACTATATTGCCTGCTGGGGGCTGTTTTGTACGGGGAGGTGCAAAATGAAACACTGGCCTGGGGGCCACTGCACATATCTGCATGTGAAAACAAGCACCACTGGGTCTGGTAGATACCTCTGTGCACAGAGATGGACCAAGCTATCAGGTCAGAATGTGCCTTTCTGGAAAATGCTTTCTGTTCTACCCCCCTCCACCCCCAAAATCTTGTCGCTTCCTTAAAGAAGGAAGGTACCGTTAGCCCAGACAGCTGAGTTACTTGGCCAAACACACCGTGATGACAGCTGCAGCCACAAAGACCGACTCTCCATCCACCTGGACATCATCTCCAGAGTTCAGCTTCTCTTTCAACTCCTTGCAAGTCTTGGCATTGGCAGAACGTCTGAAAATACCCCTAGTAGAGGGACCTTCGTGGTACAGCAGGAGCAGCATATCCTAAGAGAAAGCCCAGTTGTACTTAAGACCCTAACACTTTACCCTGTTATTTGTATATTTTATACCTCACATATTATAACATAATTAGCCTAAGACCTAGTAATTACCGGGAAGAGTACAGACATACAAGAGATTTATCATGACTTAAGCAGGGACAAGAGCCTGTCAGCCAAGTTGCAGGTGCAGTTCACGTGGGTGTGCTTACTCTGTGGCAAGTGTGAGCCCAGTGGACTCTTGTAGTGCATGAGGTCTAGGCTATGTGGCATGGCATAACCCACTGACATTGCCCCTTGTTGGCTTGTGATGACCTGGCTGGAGACACCCATTGAAACAGGATGGACATCTGTGCACAAAGTGATATGGATTACACAGGAGAGGGATGCTCTCACCCTTGTGACTGAGCTAGATCTGAATCACAAGTGAATCACGGTCGTCTTCCCCATCCAATCCTCATACATACCACAAGTGGCTTTAAATTCTGGGCTAAACACACCAAGTTTATGTCAGGGTGAACAGTCCAGGCTGCTCCTTACCATGATTGGCTTGGGAAGGATCCCATCAGGACAGACAGAGGACAGAGACAGGCCGAAGAGCTTCCGTGGGGTGGTAGGTGACTGTGAAGGAGGGCTGCCCGTGGGGGTGCTGGTGCTGCGGCGCAGGGCCCAGTCAATCAAGGACTTCTTCCTCTTGGTGTGTTTCTGCAGTGACTCTGAAAGAAAATGCAGACCTTCGTCACACACCTGTCTGTCCTTCCTGCTGGCCAGTGAGTGATCTGCAGTGGAGGCAGAGTTCCCAGCAAAGCAAGGACTTTCTACCATTGTGTGTTTAATAACTACTTGCTTAGTGGGGACAGCCAGGTAATATACAGCAGTGAAACCACTTGTTCATCTCTCAGCCATCAGCAAAACTCTTATTCAATCGCTGTTCTTCAGGGAACCTTGCTGTCTGTGCAATGTAAGAATGGCTTGCAATTGAAAGCTAATCAAGGGCCGAAAGCTAATTCTGAACATTTGCACAGACAAGTTTAGCCTCTCTGCAATCTCCTCCTCTTCACACACACTCAGGTATGAGACTGATGTTGGGATATGTGTATGATGCTAGGAAGAGTTTGGCACTGCCACGGAAAGCAGCAAAGTCTCTGCCTGGTTGTAACGTACCCCTGCAGCCCCTACCTCTCCTCAGCTGCATTGGACCTTGGAGCCTGGGTTTCAGGACAAACTGACACTGTTTTTCCTTTGGGAGCTGATCAAGGAAGGAAGCCTCTGTCCCGTCAGCCAGGAGGGTGTTATTGTTGGTTCCTTGTTGCTGGTCAGCAGAGTCTCGGAGACAGTTCAATGCGATGCTGAAAGGATGCTCATGCCCTGTTGAGCAGAGAGTTGTGTAAAGAGCAAGGAAAGATGCAGAGCTATGTGAAAACAGCTCCAAATTTGGGCAGGAGGAAGCAGCCACACCCAATGGCTCCCAATGCAGCTGGGCCTCTAAGCAATGCTGCTCAAAACCTCCACCTGTGGACTAAAGAGCCCAGTGCACATCTATGCATATACATGGTCATTGCTTTACAAGTAAGTTCATCCAGTTGCACCTGGCCAGCCACTTTTCATTAGCAGCTCTACAGAACATTATGCAACAAAGCACTATTAACTGGGTTTAAGCACTTTATTAATAGGTTTATGCGCCCCTCTGCATTAACAAAATACATGTAAGCATGGCTCTGTGTAGGAGTTAGCTTACTATGACAGTCTAGTGTGTTTTGGACGAATACAAAAAGTAAGCATGTGCCACGAGAACTTGGAAAACACCAATAAACACCCACAAATAAACATGTGCAGTCTAAAGAGCCCCAGAATAATACTCTTACTAGGACAACGTGGTCTTTGGAGCAAGAGTTCTTTAACAAACCAACATGCATAAACTTTCTTGGAGAGCCTGGGGGTGTATTTATTGGGTTATCACTGAAAACACAATGCAGAGTTAATGCAGAGATTACTTGTTTGGCATAACTAAGCGGTGCGCTATAGGGCAAAACAATCTAGCAGTGGCTGTACCATTGATATATCTGTCAGAGAAGCAAGCAGCAGTTTAAATGCATCTAATAGCTTTGGTTTAGATGCTGGGTAAATGAGCATATTTCCTCGCTTTGTCTCTGGCAGATTGTACATTTAATCTTATATTTTGCTGTCTTGTTTTTGCCAACAATTCACAAATAAAAACTATCATTGTTATTGTTATCGTTATTATTATTATTGGAAAAGTCCAGCTTTGGTGATCTCCATGATGAATGCTTACCACTTAACAGACAAAATTCAGTGGTTTGTTTTAAAATGGTTCTTGTATTTCTGAAATCATCTCCTACAGGTCTCCAGCACCCTCCTCTGTTACGACTGTCCTCAAATCCATCTACATACATACCTACTTTCCCTTAAGCCTCAGAAGTTTCTAAAACCTAAACATAAATTGTTAAAAAGGAAAGTTTTCAAATAAATAGCCTGCAAAGGGCATTGCCTCAAGTGGCCCATATGTGCTTGTGAGATCAGATCTGTATTGGATTAAGGCGGCAACTCAGAGGACAACAATGTTAAGAAGCGGTATCCAACAAATTGGTTTTTTAATATGACACAACATTTTCTGCTGTTTCCTTAAGTTTCCTTATTTGTGAACTGAAATGCAATGAAAACTAAATAAATACCAAAAAAGTAGGATAAACATGTTAGCTTCCTAACTGTGGGCTTAAAAGTCACCAATGGATCCATCTAAAAATTCTGCTTCCTTCAGCTGCCAAAGTCCTTTCCTCTGGACCTAGCATGTTCTTGCTGAATGACCACCTAACTGCAGTGACTCGTTTTGCTTCTGACAGAGCCTGAAGGCAAAGGGCTCAGGAGCTGTCAGGAGATGCTCTGTCTGATAGACATCAGTGGATGTTTCTATCACAGGTAGCGAAGGTGGGCTGAAGCTGCCCCACACCACACCCACTGCCTGTGAGGAGAAGCCTGCAAAGCTGAGCAGGAGACGATGACCAGCCTCCAAACATGTAGCTCTGCAAGCTCATACCAGCAGCCACAGGGATGGGATTGGGCTTTGAGGCATGTCCTACCCTTGCATCACATCTGCTGCAAAGAAAGAACTTCTCAGGCCAGCCTAAAAATCTCCTGTTTATTTGGAGTGTCTGCTGAAAAGAGTCATGGTCTCCCATCAAGAAATGCATGGATTTGCTTGGAAAAGGGAGGTAAGAGTGAAGATCTTCAAAGATGTCACTATGCATTGATTAAACATGGATCCTGAGACCAGAAAAGCCAAGTGACATCTCACATCAGCTTGATGTCACATCTCATATCAGCAACAGCCCCCCTACCATTGCTTTTTTAAGTGAAGAGGGCAATTGAGATGTTTCTCTGCCACACACACCAGTATCATTTATCACTTGTTGCTGTGGTGCTAGAATTGAGGGAAAATGGGAGAGCTCTTACCAATGAGAGGGTAAGCAGGGTCATCTTTTCCTGAGATCACCCAGAGGTGGTGCTCACTTGTCCTGTCCTGGTGGTTGAGGAACAGAGAAGAGAAAAATATCAGGTGAAGGGGGCCAGAGTGAGAGTCCATGAGGTTGCACTCCATTCAGAAGGCAACAGTCAGCAACAAACAGCTGAACAGGCCAAGGAGCCAGACACGCATGGCTATCTCCAGGACAGCTGCATGGCTCGGAGGGACGGCGCTCTGGATCAGTCTGTCTGATATGGAGTGGAAGGGGGAAGGTTCAGGAGAAGAAAAGACTGAGAGCCAGCAGGATGTGAACCCACATGATGGTTTCCCAGCTCATTTTAGCAATACGATCCACAACCTTCCTTGGTATTAAACTATTGGAACACTGTCAAAGCTACCTGTTAAATACTGTAAAGGGAAATGCTGGACCACTGCAATGGGCAAGGGTCCTCTCAAAACATCACTGATTGGTTCAGTATTTCATGGTTATATTAATAATCCCTTGACAAGCTTGGCTCAATCCTAATGCTGGACTGCAAGCATTGAAGTCCTCTGAAATCCAAAGGACTTTATTATACAAGGTTTGAATTTAATGTAGGCACGTAAGCATGTCTGTGTTTCTAATACTTGGCACCCACACAAATATATTGCTTCATCTTGTAGTCCAGAGAGTATTAATGCCTTACTGGTTAGCTACAGCAAATCTAGACTTCTCCACATCTGCACTGTCCTGTAAACCAGACATTGCCAACTTCCTTAGCTAAGATCTGGCAGACTATGCAACTGCCACTTACAGGAAGTCCAAGCTGTAGCAGGGTCTTCTTCATCACAGTCTCTGCAGTCTCCACATTGGACACATTGACTGCAGCAGTCTAGAAAGGAAAACAGATAAAATATAGGAAGCTAGTAAGAAGGCATGAAGTTTGGTTGCAGTTTCTTGTAGCTTGAAAATCTGGGCAAAATGTCATTCATCTGTCTGTTGACTGTCTTTACTAAATGTTCACGGTTAGAAGAGTTGTACTAATTTGAACTACACTGGAATCATTGTTAAGGGTGATGGCTATACATTGTGACAACTGTTCTACATTACTTCTCTATCACGGGTTTATTACAGTATCCAAATATTTCATCCAGCAGAAATCACTGGAACTGGGTAGTGTTCAGATGCTATATTTGATCACATCAGTATTTGACTGATAGTAGTGCCACTGTCGCTCCAAAGGGTGAACACAGCACAATGCTAATAAACCACAAGTATCTGGAGTCGGTCTCTGAGGGAAGAGTCCCCAGAAGGTAAATGTGACCCATCAAGCTTGGCATGAAGCCTAGAAATGTATGCTATTAATATGAAGAGACTGGGACACATTCCAGTAAATTAATTCAGGAGAACACACCACTGACTCTTTTATGATCAATAGCTTCAACTTATGGCACTGAAAATAGGAATGTCTGGGCACTCAAGTACAAACCATCACCAATTATGAAGTGAAGCAGAAGGAAAAGAGAAAAGAAGCCAGATGCTAATAATAATCTTAAGAATTAACTGCTTTTTGGTAAGCGTCTGGCTACCTCCTGATTTCCCAAACCAAAACTCCCTGAGTGGGAAGGATGCAGCTGCCCAGATGCACACACTCTAAAACCTCTTCAGGTGGGACTTGAATTTTAAACAGGGATAGCAGCAGCAGCACCACAGCCCTGCCTTCCCGCCCCCACCCCACAGACCTCCATGTAGCGTTGGTCTGATGACCAGGTTCTTAGCTTTACTTACAGAAGAACAGTTGTCAGCATCCACCACAAAGATCTGAAGGGTTAGATTCTTCAGACATTCATTCTGTTTTACCTCATTGATGTGCCTGAAAGTCAAAGAAAAGGGTAGGGAATATAATTTCCCAACCAAACTTGAGAAGGACCCTAAGATTTGGATCCAAGGGACCTGTTCCTTGACACTATAACAAATACAGATTAATTACGACAGTAACAATAACATGGAGCGTTCATAGTGTGGTCACATGCTCTTACTGGCTTCTTTATCTTTCTTGAGGCCCCAGACTAGCAAAACCCCCCATGTACTTTAATGCAGACAGATGTGTCTAGCATAACACCTTCCAGCATCCTTAGGATCATTACCGCTCTCCACAAATCAAGAGACTTCCTTCCCTCTCTGTACCTATATAAACATTTCTGCCTGGATGTTAGTGGAAACAACATATAAAAACATCACACGAAAAAGAAACAACTGTAGCCTCTAGCTGCCACAAAATACAAACTTTCATTGGAATCAACAAACAGCTGAAGAAACAATAACACTTCTGACACTTCCATAGTGATTAGCAAAGTCAACCTCCAGCTCCAAAGGAAAAAAGGTGCTCCGGCAGTGTTATCTTCTGGTGGATTTCATCTTTTCTGAACTGTTAACACCAATTTTGCTTTCGCCCAGGGGCTTCTACATTCAGGTTTCAAAGGTGGATTTTTCAAACGGTAGCTAGACACTTAATGTGCTGAAAATCAGAGGGCAATTTGACACCTAGCATGACAAATTCCTCTGAGGACTGTAGAGGAACCACCCAGGAGGAGGATAAAAACAGGGTCACTTACCACAGTAATGCTGACAGCCATCGTTCCTTCACATCAGCTGAGCTGAAGATAAAAAGGGAGGCAGATCATCAAACAAGTGCTGAGCGGGTAACAGCCTTTGGAAACTCTACCCAGTTTCATTTATATATAGCTGTAAGTCAAAGTTCCTTCCTGCAAAGCCCTGGAACAAAAGCACAGTCCTTTCCTGCTTCTGTCCTATTTTAACAAATACCAAAAATAATAATAACAAAAAAATCTCAGCAACAAACTGGACTACATTTCCTGCCCAGGCTGGCGAGTGTTCAGAAACGGGACAAATATCTTTCTGTGATGTTGGAGTTAACTCATCTTGTGGGCCCTTATTATTTTTGCAGTGACCTTTAATTGCTATTTTCTTTCTCCTATTATTTCCTTCCCAGTGTCTGCTGTTCCTAGAAGCTTCTGCTGCCAACATGGGTTACCCCGGTCTAAGTGACGTGAAGGAAATGGAACTGCTGTTGAGTTTGGACGAAGACACAAACAGCAGCTTGCAAGTCAGAGCATGAATCCTAATCAGGAATGCATCACCCGGGAGAGACCACCCTGACCCTTGGAAACGATGAGACAGCGTGTATGAAACCACGGCATGGTTCACATTTCTTTTTCCACCAAGACAGCTGCCATGCAGAAGGAAAAGCATCAGGCCACATCAGCCCTTCCTAGCGGTGCCAACAGAACCCCTGAGGACAGAGCAACCCGTGAAGACCGCTGATCTCTCTGCTTTGCAAGAGAGAGTATGAAGCAGAGATGCCTGAGCCAGCAGTGACCTGAGCTCCCTGCAGATATATCAGCTCTAGATTCAATTTAGCCAGGCTAGACCAAGCTCCAGGTAATAAAAATCTCACCTGCTTTTTGGTGAGCATTGTTAGCTCAGGCACAACATTGGGACAGCCTTTGAGATAGCATTTGGACAGGAATGGGCTACTCTCTAGCCTGCTCCATGCTCCCCTGCATTTCTATTTTTGTGTTTAGCAAGAGCTCTGGACCGTGCTGTTTGTGCAGACCCACCTTGAAGAACCTTTCTATTTTTATAGTCTGTTCCTGTGGGCTTGGGACACCCAGGCAGACAACTGCAGGAGGAAGGTTTGCCCAGGAGATACCCATGCCACACTAGGGGCCGATAAAGGATTTAATCCTGGCGCAAGGCCATCTGGCATTTTTCATTGACGTAACTAACCTGTCCTTCATAATGAAAAATTCTCAAACTAGGGCTAATCTCCTACAGAAATGGCTGCTGGCGGATGCTGAAACAACATGCTTGTAGGTTATATGATGGTACAAGCTGGTTTGCTATGGCAGATTGGGTTGTGATGTTCCAGGATACTCTGCAGCAGGGTTAGCCTGTGCTATAACAACACTTGCTGGACCTCTGGTTGGTTCTCTAAAAGACTCTCAGTGACCAACCTGCAGATGTCTTTCTAAGATGACTGCGTCCCAACATCTAAGTTTTTACCATGCTGCCTAATGTGAGTGGAAGTCCTCTATTCCACGGGGAGAAGGGTTGTAGTAGAGTTCAGGGCCCTATAGCCTCAGTCATTGTTTTACTTGACACATGGGAGACTTGGGCAGCTGCCAGGCTGCAGTGGGAGGTCTGGTGTCTGATGAGATACCTGAAGGTGACAACATAGTTGGTGGTAGGCCAGCCGATGACAAACGAATTCTCGAGACCCATCCTTTTCTCTGTCACTTCGCTGAGACAGGTGCCAGTCCACACTTCACTCAGATGCACCTGCTTTTTCAGCTTCAGGCTGGAGGAGGATCTGCAATTCAAATTATGTATTTCTTAGACTAGATCCTAACATCGAGACCTCCAGAGTCTGGTCATGCCACCTTCCAGTCATGCAGGTGGAGTGACAGCCACAAGCCCCCCAGAACTAAATGTCTGGGCATGTGGAGGCACCACAAGAAAGTTTTCAAGTGGATTTTGGGGTTGGTGGCTGCAGTGGGACAGCTGTGGCTTAGGGAAATGTGGTTCACTAGAGTCACATGCAGGTAGATGGCGACTTAGGCTAATTATTGTCTATGCTAATAACTGAAGTCACCTAAGGTCTCCATTTATGTGTGGCAGAAGTAGCCAGACCAGGAGTCAGTTTTCTGTCCTTACTGCCTCTTAACCTCTTGCTGTTTCTTCAAAAAGCCACATAAGGGAAAGGGCAAACCCAATGAGACAACCTTTTCCTTTAGGAAAATGGAGTGAAATGCTAATACCAAGAAGAATTTCTGGAGGTGGAAGGGGAAGATGCCACATTTGAGATCCACATTTGTAAAGAAGAGTTGTTTTGATGCCCGCTCCACAAATAGCTCAGAGCCCAGCTTCAACAGCACATACGGGGGAGAAGGAGTGAGTGTGAATTCCTCTTACTTGGACTTGGCGATGACCAGCACATCACTGAACAAGATCAAATGTCTTTCCTGGGTCTGCAGGCCCACGGTCAGCTGTACTCGCTCGTCCAGGAGGAAAGTGGAGCCTGGGCTGCTGAACACCCCACTTGGCAGCCCATTGTCTGAATGGGAAGAGGAAAGGGTAGTTTCCCTGGAGGAGGAAGAAAAATCACAAGACTTTGTCAGAAGCTTTTCTCACAAAGGTTTGTGACTGGACACAAGCAACTGTTTTGGAACAACCCGATAGCCCCGCACTTCTCCCAGCACTGCCCCTGTTGCTCTCAATTCTGAACTGCATTTTCCTGCCTCTGCCTAATTAATTTTACCAGCCTCAGACAGATGGAAAACTGCCTAAATGCCCACACCAAATCTGGGGAGGTTACGCTGCTGAAATATTCATTTCTGAGTTATTTCTCACCCAGGTAAAACACTTCTTTCCTGCATATGCATGTGAACTATGAATCGAAAAGAACGTAGAAAACCCGTGGCTCACGGCACTGCTCAGCGTGGCATGGGGAGGGATTGCCAGGGATTGCCATTTCTGTGCATGTTTTCCATCCGTACTGAACTGCTTGTCAATGCAAGGGCTGCAGCACAAAGAAAATGAACTGCATGTACTCATCTAATCCCAGCCATCTGATTCTGGCTTGCCTGGCTGCAATCCAGCATCTTGTTTCTACTGAGATTGATATAGGTGCTGACCATTTCCAAAAAAAAACCGGTGGTTTTCGCACGCTGACTGCAGTCAACAAGCCATCACTGCGAATGAACCAGATCCTTTCTCTATGCTCTCCCCAGCTGGAAGAGGTCCACCAAGTGCTAATGTCCCCACTTGCCTCTCAGCACCCTCCCAGAGCACCTTCTCAGCACTGCTCCTGGCTCAGGTCAGCAGCGCCGACAGTACAAGTCCCACAGTCATTTCCTGGGTCCACCCCTTGCTCTTCGCGTGGGATTGTGCTGAATGAACAAGCAACAGTTCTTTGCTGAGCCTTGTTCAGAGACTGTGTTCATGTGCCCAACCTGAGAGATGAGACATGGCTTAGATTTACATAGATGATAGAAAAAAACCCCAGAAATCCTCTTGTCTCTACACATAGACAAAAAAGCGTATCTTGCCTGCAGGCAGGGACGCATGTGGAGAAGACACCTACCTTCCCTCCACCCCTCAGCAATACTACCGTTAGTCTGAGGGCAGTCTCTACACAAACAAATGAAAAAACACATGAGCTTTAAGGGCAGTATTTTTGACATTGTTAGTCTTAATTGCCACTGGCCTCATAACTGGGCTCCTTTGATTTCACGGGAGTGAGGTTAAAGCTAGCCAGTAGCTGCTTTTTTAAAAATCATCCCCCGGTCACAGGACCACCTGCACTCCTGCAAGCAGAAATTCCCTCTTCCCTCCTCACTGCTCCACAGCCACCAGCAAGTGAATTCTTGGCTTATGTATCTGTTGCCTCTACAAGTGAGAAGCTAAATCACCTTTAAACTTGATATTAAAAGCTTTCCATGTGCGTCAATTGATCAGTGGGAGCCACACCGTCTCACATTTTCAGCAGTGGATTTCCTAAAGCTGGAGGAGTTACACAGCTTTGTAAACACAACAGCAGGATAGCAAAAAAATCTCACCAATACTCTGGTGGCCTAAGCAAAGATGGCATCGTACCAGCTCCCTCCATAGCAATCCATCATGAGAAACGTTTAAAGCTTCCCTCCCTCACGAGGATGTTCTCCAGCCAAATAAAGTCAAGAATTTGTTTCTCTTCTTTCCTTTTTTTTAGTGCAATTTAGAAGGGGGTGGGGGGAATGACAAAGAAGCCACGTAACTTGGTCAGAAGACAAGCATATGAAAATCAGTCCTGCCCTTTACTTTAAATGATCCTACGACTGACCCCACAAACTTGTTTCAGAAAAGCAGGATGTACTATGCATCAATTACCTACAGTGTAAGATAAAAGGGCGGGTCCGGATCAAAATGTCAATCAGTTCAGCTTTATCATCTCTTTCTTACAAAGAAAAAGCCCCCTTAAATTAAACAAATCCCTCAGGAAATATTATTATAAGATTGCTATCAGAGCAAGGCAGAAAGGAGCGTGGCATCCCCTTATCTGTGCCTAGTAGTTACATGGTGCTGCAGGAAGAAGATGGAATGACATCAAAGAAAGCTCAGCTCCCACTAAGGGACCAAGGAGCTCGGCTCATGGCTAGCACTTGATCCTTCAGCAGAAGATTTGCGTGTCTGGTATGTTTGTACCTGACTCTATCTGCTGACACTCCTGCTGTTGTACACCTGCAGGAGCAAAGCGCCGGCAGAGCACTGGATGGCTCTGGAAACGCAGGCAAGAGGGGGAGCTTTTCACCACGCAAGCTAGTAGTAATGGAAAGCTGCTGTCGTCCGACAGGGACATGACTGTCCTAGAGGATGGCTGGATCTGGTGGCTCTCCCACCGGGATGGGGATGACTGTGCTCTCCCCCAAACCAGTGGCCCTTTGCAGAACACGGGCAGGCCCACATGGGGTCTCTCTCCACCTGGTCCTCCGACATCCCCCAGTTGTGCTCCTCACCCACAAGGCACACACCGTGGGGAGAGGAGTCCCCACGTACTGGCCTGCACTGGGCAGCTTCTCTCCTGTGGCTGCTTCTGTCTGTCCTTCCTGTGGCATTGGCTCTTTGTTTCTTAGGGCATCTCTGTTTCTGCTTCTCATACCACTGCTGGCGGCGGGTGAGAGGGTTGACTAAACAGCAACGAATCCCTCAGCCAAGCACTCATTGACTGTTCAGCCAGAACCACATGAGGACACTTGTCTCACCTTCAGTCCAGCAAGAGGGGGAAGGATAGAGCATTTTCTGCTGTTTGCAAGCATAGGGGACATATATATACATATATATACACGTATATATATTAAAAAAAATACACATACATATACATATGTACACACATAAATATATATATTTAAGGAAAATCTCTTACTCCATCGGGAGGTTTGGCCTCCCAGCATCAAGACAGCGTGTGTGTGGTGATGATTGACCTGGTCACTGCATCTCAGGAAAAAAGTCCCCTGGACTTTGTGTCTGTGAGCTGGGACTCATTGCTCTCTCCTGGCAGGAGCACACTGGCCTCCCGGCACTGGCTATGCTACTGGGCAAAAGGGAGGCAGTGTGAGCTTCCAGCTAAAAGCAAATTTTGGGAAAAACTCGAGGCTGACAACCTAGGAAAGCAGGTCCCCTCCTTATCTAGAGACTGAGTGTGACATAGCACAGAGTCACAATGTCGTGGTTTGGGCTGGACTGGCCCAATCAGGCGGAACGATAGATGCTCCCTCTCCTGGCCCTCTTTGAAGGGAGGCAGGAGAGAGTGAAAGAGAGAGACTTATGAGTTTAGAAGGAACTAAACTACTTTAATGAAATAGTAATAATAAAATAATAAAAATAAAATATATACAAAACTGTATCAAGCTCCCAGGATGACAATCACGTCACCAGCAGGCACTGGGGAAGTCCCAGACTGGACTCAGTGACGGATGGGAACTAGATTCCAGATCTGGGTTCAGGATCGGGATCAAAGGCAGACGAACAGACAGAGTCCTCCTCGGACACCAGCCATTGAAGAAAGAGAGCTGACCCTTTGATCCCTCAGCTTTTATACTGAGCATGAGGCAGATGGGATGGAATACCCTGTTGGTCAGTTTTGGGACACCTGTCCTGTCCACTCCTCCCTGCAGGGGTGACCCGTCTAGGCTTTTCCGCTTCCAACCCTCCAACAGGGCAAGTAACCAAGTTGGCTGCCCTTGGTTGTTATAGCAATAAGGATAAGCAAGAGCCTCTCTGCATCCCATTCTTTGGCATCAACTATAAACATCGGTCTTAGCACTCTGAGAGCGAACACTTTTCTGCACAACATGCTGTTAATTTCAGCAGTTAGAAGAGGCCTACCTAAAAAGTAAAGTTACTGAACAAAATTGGTCCTATTTTACCACAAACCAGGACACACGATATCACCATCATAGAATCATCATAACAGAATGGTTTAGGTTGGAAGGGACCTTAAAGATCATCCAGTTCCAACCCCCCTGCCATGGGCAAGGACACCTCCCCCACTAGACCTGGTTGCTCAAAGCCTCATCCAGCCTGGCCTTGAACACTTGGTACGTTCAATATGCCCCATGCAAGCTCTGAGCAGGCCCATGCCTTCACGTCTGCTAAGTCAATTGGCAGATGGGGTCAGGACACATGAGAGAAAAGCCAGGAGAGCTGTCAGGAAGAGCTGGAAGCTCTGCTACTCAATCCAGCTTGGACTGTATAGAGCACTTCATGCCCCGATGGCAGGGAATGGCTCTGCAAGGGATGGAG
This sequence comes from Burhinus bistriatus, assembly GCA_013397275.1. Lineage (NCBI taxonomy): Eukaryota > Metazoa > Chordata > Aves > Charadriiformes > Burhinidae > Burhinus > Burhinus bistriatus. Next base: position 125,355 of record VYXH01003211.1, on the reverse strand, counting down.
GAAGGGCACTCTGCCAGCCAGTCCCAGTGCCGCTCTCTGGACCTTGCTGGTGAGGTCTGCACTGCCAGCACTGTGAACACCTCCGAGCTGAAGGACACAAGTGTCAGAGCTCGTTTATCCCAGCCAGGTCAACAGGGAAACCACACTACAGAAACTTACAGTTTCTTGTACCTGATTTTACTTGTGTGTCTCTGCACAGTGCAATATTGTCCAGGTGTATTTATACTTGGATATAACAGGCATCAAATATCTAGACCTAATATTGTCTGCACTGAAACGAACCAGCTAGCCTTGTGTGGTGGGCTGACCTGAGCCGGCTGCCAGCCACTCTCTCACTCCCTCCCATCAGGACACGGGGAGAAAATAAGATGGGAAAAAAGAACAATTCATGCACTACTTCCCATTTGCGGGCAGATGTCCAGCCTCTGCCTGAGAAGCAGGGCTTCAGCACATGTAGCTGTTTCTTGGGAAGACAAATGCCATAACGCTAATGTCCCCCCATCCTCCTCCTTTCCCTCAGCTTTTATTGCTAAGCACAAGGCCATTCCAGTAAAAAAGAAACTCTTCCATATCTGTCCACAAACAAATTGCCTTCGACACTGCTAAATGAATTTGAAAATCAGTTTGATTTCAGACCGTATAGGCAGAAAGGTGGAAAAAGGAGTCAGAAAGGTTTTTCCTTTACCTGGAATGGTACTTCGACTTGCCGAGAGCTTTAGTAATGGCAGAAGGGGTAGACCGTCTTCTTTGGACTATGGGCTTCATCTTCTGCAAGACAAAAAGACACTTCCAGTTAGCCTGCCCACCTTGGAAACAGATCTGCTCATTGCACTCTACAAGTTCTCTTTTTATCTAGTTAACACTCATGAAAACTCAGCACTGAGAGCCATGATCTGTGTTTTCAGACACCTCCCTCCCCCTTCTTATTATTAAAACACTTGTCAACTCTCACATTTATGTGGGACACTTAAAACTTTCCTAACTTGAAATGCTTCCAGTTTTCACAGCCAAAATTCAAAGTAATGACATGAAATTAAGCAGAGGAAAATCCCCAGAGGCTGAAGGTCAGGAAAAACTTCCTAACGCTCATGCCATGGAATAGTTTGTTAAGGAAAGGTATAGAAATCCAATTTAAAACTGGACTGGACAAAGCTATGAACAGCATATAATACTGTAAGGGAGCCATATTATATGGGCTGAAGGAATGGATGAGGTTACTCAGCAGATTTTTCTCTATCTTCATTTTCCATGATTTACAGATTCAGCAAATAGACTGTTATTAGGCCCCTCTTCAGGCAGTGTAACCTCACGACACGTGTATCTTTTTTAACAGCCACAGCCACCAAGCCTTGTATAACACAGAAATGAGGCGACTGTAATGATGAGACTTGTGAGTTAGACATGATAACCATCCAAGACAACATATACACATGAAGGTCACAGGTCTCCTTTTATTTGCCAAATGAATTTTGTGCTACAGAAAGACAACAGATTTTAGCCTGGGAGAGAAATCCTTACATCAATGGTTCTTGCTTAGTAAGCATGGGAGAATCTGTCCCACAGTTCATTTCTAATTTCAGCATTTGCTTGGACTAAAGCTTTAAGTACCGGGAAGTTCAGAGTATGCTGAGAATTATTGATCTTTTGACTTCTGATCATATCAAAATATGGAATATCCTAAGAATAAAAGAAACCAGGATTGCTGGTTGAGGAGAGGTCTTACAGAGAAAGCACGCTCCTTTTATCAACCGTATACTTTTCAAACTCTGTGCTGAATGCAGAAATATTCATCACATGTGAGCTCATTAGACCCATCTCTGAGTACACACTATTACAGCTCAGTACTTTATACCCACATTAACATGACATTCTTACAATGTTAGAGGAAGGTGGTATCCTCATTTCACTGATGGAAAGCCCAAGAACAAAGCAATTACAGCGAATTTGGGTGCCTGGTATTCAACGCATTGGACCTGATTTTTCTGAGCAGAAAAAAAGTTGGCTGAGGGGGCTGGTTTGAAGCACTGTTCCTGCTCACTCTCGTGGGAGCTACAGGGGCTCAGCACGGCTATAAGTCTGTCTCCAGGGATTTATGTGAGGAATCCCAGAAATTAAGAACAGGGCATTAGTGACCACTTCAAAAGTTGGTGGAAGTGATTTACCACACTTCAGAAAGGAAATCTGTGGGAGAAGCCGGCGTGGAGTCCAGCTGTCAGGGAAGGTGCACTCCTCCTCATGTCCCATTTCGTTTACAATATACCTTTTGACTTCTACGACAAAAGATCAGGGAATTCTACAGGGAAGAGCTTTCCACAACACAGGCTCCTGATTCATTGCCTGATCAGGTCCAGCAGAGCGTGTGATCACGTAACTCAAAGTTGCAGTGGGACTGCAAGCACAATTTAATAAAGTAATTTCCCAATGTATGAATATTCAGCTTTGCAACATCAGTAGTGCTCTCTAAGTACATTCCTTGTGTACGTTTACGTAGACAGTGACAGATGAATGGCAATTTCTCCTTCATTCCCTGATATGACCTTGCCAAGCAAAGATCTGCCTTCAGAAGTTTCACAGAGAAACCTAAATAAAAATAACATCAGCCCAAAAATGTTTGTTTTAAAAAAAGAGTCCCTACTAAAACAGAACATCTGGCTTTTAGAGGTGCCTTAATAGGATAAAATGTTCCTACAAAACATAGTACAGCAAAGCATCAGTCATGCAACATCTGAGGGCGGGGAGAAAGGATGGGTGCGGTTGGCTGGTGGAAAACCCCAGCCGGCTGTCAGCTGCAAAGGTCACTTGAACGAATACAGCAGGCACGCCAGCCGATCGGATGTATCCTTGTGCCAGGGGCATTGTAGTAACATCTTGAACGGCACTGTAGTAAAATTTTGCACATGATAGTATCTTCTGTGCTGAAGAATCCTAAAGCACATAATAACCTTACTGTAGGTAAAGCAACCATTTTGGCCACCCCAAAACTAGTCTCCTCTGTGGTACAACGTGGTAAGGAGTACCAATGACATACATGATGTAAGTGTAGTGTAGGAGGACATTTTACTCAGAATAAGTTTCAGGGGAGCTATCAGAGAGGCAGTACTGGTGGATTTCTTCTCCTGACCATTAGGAACGGTTTCAGATTGTATTTGAATGGTGGCAGCAATGCCTTCCAAGAAGCCTATTGCACTTCTCCAGAGGAGTCTGAGGACCTGTTCACTACCACCACTTCCAGCAGGCACTGGACTACCCATGGAAGTCTCACAAAGACAGAACTTTGGGTTTCCAGTGAAATGCTGTGACTACAGAACACAAGCTGTTCCCCATACTTGCTACCTCCAAATAAAATGCTGAGATCATCAGTTGCCCAGCAGCCCGGTTGCCTGATCCCAAGTAGACTCTAGGCAAACCAGAAAATTGCCTTCCAAGCCCTCAGCCAAAGTCTCTTTGACCCTAGCCAGTCAAGTATCCTTGGCAGAACATCACTGAGATGATGGCCACAAGATCACACAAGTGGCATCTTACTGAGGGAACAGGACACAACTAATTGGCATAATTTCACAGTTAACATAATTGATTTGCATATTAAATAGAGGAATAATAAATTGTTCTGCCTTTGGTATCATTAGCTATGCAGGGTAAAACAGTTGCTCATGTCCTCCTTTCCTGCTTGGGAGAACCTAGCTGTCTACCCCATTTTAAACAATTCTGGTTTGTATGTGCTAGCACATGTAAATAATGTTTCCTTGAGAGGCTGCTGGACAAGGACAGAGTCTCCTAACACCTTGAGTGCTCTTCCAGTGCCATGTAATATGTGGTCTGAATCCTGCATGTTTCTAAGGTCTACAGTTTTATGGTTTTCTTGCAAAAAACCCTCCCATGTCACGACACAGAAGAAACACCATAAGGCCTCTGTCTCACGCAGGAGCTCTGTGGAGCAGCCACAGCCCCCTCACCTTCCCATCCAGTGGCTGTCCTTGAGCAGAGCTGGCAGTGCCTGGAGGGGGCGGCTGGTGGTCCACAGTCCGGGGCTCACCCGGGTGCTGGCAGCATCACGCAGCCTTTCCCCACGAGCATTGCTTTCAGATGAAGGGGGGTCTTGGCTGTGCTCCTCCACGTTAGAGCCAGGGAGTGCTTTTGCTGGAAGTCAGCTCTGCTCGCATTACCCAGGCACTGGAATCAGAGAACCGCCGAAGGGACACGGCGTAATCTCTCTGCTGTTTTGATGCCATGGAAACAGATACCCGTTTACCCAACATACTCTGAAAGTGCTTGAAGACTTGCAACACTCTGGACCGTGTTTGTGCATTACTCATCTCTGAGCTGCCAATTTTAGCTGTGTATGTCTTGGCACTGGGGAGGTTGTGAGTCCAATGCCCCTCATTCCAAACCCATGTATGGCCTACACTATCGGCTCAGCTGGCCAGCACGAGTGGGTTTTTTTCCCCCACTGACCTCTGCACTTGAATGTTATTCTTCAGATAGCTAAGGTGGGATGAAGCTGAAAAATAACGACACCTGCTTAGAACAGGGGTGGATTTTCCTTCTGTCAATAGCTGGTCAAAGCTTGCAATGTCTGTGGCACTGGAATGCTGCTATTTCATTTTGTTCACATTCAGAAATGAAACCAAAATTTTTTTAATAGTGCAATTTTTCTGCAAAATATAGATTATTTGTTTCAGCAACATTGATACACTGTGCCTTCAAAAACACCATGTGCTTTCTTTGACCCTAACATCTGCTGCAAGTTGACAAGACGCGCACACTCTGCTAGCAGCAGTGGGAAGCTGCCTGGTCAGACTCGTCTCCATCGGTCAGTGCCATGCAGCAGGGAAACACGTCTCCCTCACTCACGAGCTGCTGATGCTACGAAAGACTGTAGGTTATGGACCAGAGACCCTGATGCTTCTAGACCAAATGTGGGAGGTAAACACAGCCAAGGAGCTGGTTGGCTTGGCCACCTGCAAGGCCAGGGCCACCTGGATGCAAGACCATCTGCACAGTAAGATGGGACAGATCTACAAAACTTTGAATTTCGGGGTTAATCCATATGATAGGGCTGCTGCAATGCTACAGACCGTGGGGCTGGGTGGGTAAGCTGGCATGAATCGAGGACATTTTCCAATGGAAACTTGCCTGGCAGGAAGCTTTAAGATCCTGTGTGGCAGGAAGAGTTCCTTCAGAGCCCTCCCTCCATTTCACTAAAAGGCTCTTCCAAAGCAATGTGTTTTGATAAAATGTTTTCAACTAATCTGCATTTTCCCGGGGAAAAAAATACCCTACAAGAAAGGGTCCTGGATAGCTCTGCTTTGGCCATTAGGTACATCACCAATGAAAGAAAGATTTAAAAGCCAGCCTGAAAACAATTAGTAGTGTAGAAATAGTAGGATGAAGCTCTGCAGAGCCTCTGCCAAGAAATGGGGCTAGCTAGCACATTTAAAACTAACCTGGTACGTCCATACCGCCCTACAGTCCATAGTGGAAACATCTTTCTTGAGGACTGAATGCACATCAAGGAAGATCAGTCAGTTAGTGTGTCTGCACCCCATACGCTCTCTGCTGAAGCAAGGACGATAGTCATCCCCTCCCGTCTCTTTTGATGAGGGGAGAATTGTGCACTGATTTTATTAATGTTGTCCCTTGCTAGATAGAGATGGACATTGTCTAAAAATTAAGACGTGACTCCAGATCTGGGACATTCACCCATCAGTGTCTAATGTGTTGTGAAGGAAAAGTCTGGCTGCTCCAATGAGCTCTCAATTTAGCCTGAGCGTTTCCCTTTCCATTCCCTCCCATATGGCGGTTTAAGGAGCCCCTGCACAGACTCTGTTGCCACTACAAGCAGGACTGAAAGAGGTTTGAAGCTGCATTTTATTACAAATCATCATATGGAAATGAGATCAACTTCACACTTCCAACCTGACACTGGACTGGCTTCCCTGTACCCAGGGGGGGTTAAAAGCAGTAAGATCAAATATAGGGACAGGGTTAATTTAGGTCTACGTCTATTCTCAGCATACTGATCTTTTGCCATGAGTTCTTTGCATGCTACTGAATGCAGCAACCCTACCAACATGTCACTACTGTGGCTGCAGGCACCCAGCTCACACTTCCGAGGGAAATGTGCTTCTCCCAATGCTCTTAGCTGCCACATTCTGTTACTCTTTTATGTGGAACATTTGGCTGTCAGTGTCATTCTCCCCACGTTAGACAACAGTCCAATTCCTAGCTGTGAAGTCGGTGAAAGTGTATGATACACTCTTCGAAAAAAACCCCAACCATATATTTTTATAAACCTGGACTCTGAGTCAATTCCATGCTAACATTTAGATCAGTTAGAGAGGCTTTTGTTGCAATAACACCAATATTATTCTCATTCTTGGATGGATCTTGTGAAACGCTCTCTTCCTATGAATATTCTCATCACAGTATCGGTATGTTGTGTCAGAGCAGATAGCTGATCACTGCTATTAATCAACTGAACCCAGTAAAGGCACATTTTTCAGGGGTCTACTTGAAACAAGCAAAAGTTACTGTATAAATGTAGCACATGGTTATTGAGCTCTCAGGCAACATTCAAAAAAATACTTAAGAATTCAGTTAAGAGCACAGAAACAATTAACCAATTGCTTGGGCTTGGATCCATCCATGTGAAAACAACTGCTGCTGCTCTTCCATCCAACGATGAGTTTATGTTAGCAGTGGCATTCCTACAGAAGTATCTTAATGAGATAATGTGAGATGCTTCTGCCTCCTGCTCTGCTACGCCTCTTGTTTATGTGAGCGCAGGATGCTCTTCCAAAGCGCCTGTATAAGACTGCAGTTGCACTTCTAGTTAGAAAACCCTTTTAGAGAGAGACAAAGAAAGACAAGGGGAAATTGTTCACTGCATAGAAGGAAATCAGGCACTAGGTTACATGAACTGAAAACAACTGGGCTTGCCATTTTATGCTGATTTGCACTTATAATAAGTTTAGGGAAAAGTACATTTGCATGGCTGCTGTCTCCTTCTCTCCTTGTTCCCAGACTTCATCTGCCACTTGAGAAACTGTACAAACTGGAATGTGACCCCATGACCAGGAGCAGTTTTAGCAGGGGCTCCAAAAGCTGCTGTCTTGCAGTCATTCCCCCTTGCGCCCGCATGGGAAATCCATTGCAGGGCACTCAGTGTCACCTTACTGGGAGGCAGCCTCAGCCGTTCCTATCAGCCCTACATCTCGTCCAGATGTGCTGTGCCACTCTGCCAGCCTGATCTTGAGTGATACTGGCTTAAAAAGCTCCACTCCCTCCTACATCATGCCACCAGCTCCTTGGAATACGACTTGTTTTCTTCTCAGCCTTGGTTCCCTGCCCAGCTTGCCACCCAGAACAAGATAAAAACCTCTCCACTTCTCTTCCAAGTGTCCCTTAAAAGGTGAGTGTTTGGAGTTCCAGGACCAAGACAAAAGCCTGGGCTGTGACTTGGTTCCCGCGCTGGTTTCCCCATCTTTGCCCAGTTCCCAGCCAGGAAAAGATGCTATATATATCAGGGATCTGTTGTTGTGATGGTGATCATGATTAGGCATTGTTAACCAGCTTCCTTCCAGCTCCCTGCCAGTCGGGCCGGCCAGCATGACCTGACAGGGAAAAGGCTTCAAAATGGAGTGGGCCCTCCAAAAAACATGCTCTGTATGAAACAGCTTCTGAGAGGAGCTTCCTGTGGGATCCCCAGCCTCCTGCTGCCTTGGCCACCCAGCACCAAGGTAACCTCACCAAGAGTCCCAGGGGAACCTGGCCTTGAGTGGCGGGCTGCAAACCTGCCACCCTGACAGTCACAGTGAGGAGGGTTCTAGGGGCATGCATGGAGGGGAGGGGAGATGGGAGGACGGGGGCTGTCACAAACCTTGCTGAGTACCGCTAGGACCGAGCAGAGTCCATCAAAGACAACCAGATCCTCAGCTAGGGTAAATCAATGTTGATCCACTACAGTCAGTAGCTTTACACTCATGTAATGTAGGGAAAGAGCCAGGCCAAGGCCACTGAACTCTCAGGGAAAGTTTTATATACTACTCGTATAGCAACCCAATGAATCTAGCTAGGATTGTAGCATGAAATATGCATACAATGAATTATTTTTGTATTAGAGCCTTGTGACTCTGCTACTAGCGTAACAGGAATAATTAACCTGGTGGAGCACTAGTTTGAAAGGTTTGCTAAGTAACAGAGTTGTTCAAGCATTAGATGCCTTTAGAAGACATCCAAAAACCATGCTATGCCTAAAAATTTAATCTCTAGAGGTGCAGCGCCTATTGACTTTAGAAAACAGGAATGATGTGAGCAGACACACTGGCAGTGCCTGTGCCGTGTGCTGTAAGGTATGTAACTGAGGGAGCGAGTCTGCAGATGTAGACAGAGGATGAAAACACTCCTGAAAAGATTGATTAGAGGAAGGGGGAGCAAGTTTCCTATGGGATCTCCCACATCTGTCCTGCACTTAGTTCCCCCCAAGTCAAAGTGCATGAGACGACCATGAGTACAAGCACCGAAGGGGCTGGCTTTGCCACAAGGCACATGAAATCTCAGGTTGGAGGGCTGAACGTGTTGCTTTTCCAGTGCAAAGTGGAATATTTCCTGTAACAACTTCACCATTAGTTAACGGTTCGAGGTGGAACTGTGTTAAACGGGTCATTACCTGGCCAGCTGGACTCTCTGCCTTGGTCTGCAAGGCAGAAGACCCAAGCCTCCCCCCTCAGCTTGAGTCTGGACTTGTGCTGCCCACGGAGCTGGATCCAGCTGTCAAAGCTACCCCTTGCAGTGCTGACCTGGGTCCGAGCAGCAGGACAAACACCGCTCACTGCCAAGGACTGGCTGATCCTACCTCCATCACCCCAGGCCCCAGAGGCACAAGCCACCGCTTGCACACCAGTTCCTCCTGGTTGGTGAAGCTCCAACAGGATTCGGCAGGCGTCTGTGCTGCTGCCAGCCACTCACAGTGATTCTGCTCCGAGTGCCCTTGTCTCAGCTTGAACAGAAATGGGGGCAGCAGCAGGGCTACAGCCGCCCAGAGAGGTAGACAGAGCCCCCCGCCGAGGGGCTGCAAACATGCCCCCAGCAGACAGAGTCTCCTCCATGGAACCAAAGCTGGTCCATCCCTCTACTTCTCACCCCGTTTCTTCCCCAGTGGGGATGGTCTGAGGCCAGCTCAGACAGTGCTGCAGCATGGTGGCTTTGCACTGTTTTAACCCTGGAATTACACTTTTCCCAGGCTGGGCTGTGAGCTCTGTTACCTGTGGATTATCTGCTGTCGAGGAGGGTCTCGGGATTGTCCTTCCCTGCAGCAGGGCTGAGAGGTGTCACAGCTGGCTGCCTTTATAAAACCTACAGGAGCATCCCCAGCCTCTGATACCTCCCTCCCCGCCGCATCTGGGTGCGATCCACGTGGTGGCAGGGTACAACAACCTCCCAGTCTTTACAGTGACAGCATGTGCCTTATTTTGAGAGGAAGTCAGACCAAAAAGTGTACTTTGCCTGTTTTGGTGCCTGGCCTGCTGCACCTCTAGGAGTGTTATCCACAGCCACAGCTATTCCATGCTCCCTGTCTCTGAGCTGAGTCAGGCTCTGTTGGCAAACTTCACACCTCTGTCAGATATTCCACCCCAAGACACCAGATGGGCCTTTTCCCGCTAGGCAGAATAGCCAGGAGAAGCTGAAAGAGGCTACGGCATCCAGCTGACGGTGCTCGTCCGCCAGCTGTGCTGCCAGGTTTCTCATCCCAGGGACAGTAATGTTTTCTGCAGCTGTAGGAGCAGCTCCACACATTATGCTGGGACAACCACCCCACTCCCAGCTCCCAAAGAGCTGCCACGTGAACATCCCTGCGGTACATGAGGCCTTCGTGGCTGTTCTAGAGACGCTTCAGGGCAGGTGAATAAAGGAAGAGAAATAAACCCTACATGTCTAAAGGAATGCCCACCACTGTACACGGCCAACTGAGAAGCTCTGCCAGGCCATGATTAGCTGCCAGAGGACTGACACAGCTTGTTTCCGAGACAGCGGTGGCCTTCACAAAGTGACTTTCTGCTTTTCCCTCTGTATAACTACTGTGCTTCACCACAACATTTTCCAGTTGATGGGCTCTAAAACACATTACAGTTGTTATTCAAACAAGCCCTTCCTTACTTTTATCCCATACATCTCTACTCCAGCTTCAAACTGACTGCTTGGAAAACGGAGAAACTGAGGTTCAGAATGAAGATTTAAGTACCATGCCCACAGCGATGCAGAAAAGTAGTGGCAGGGCTAGGCTTGGAAGCTAGGTCTTCATTCTGAGAGAGGTCTAAGCTAGGTGTCCTTTCTCCCCAAATCATAAGGTATATTCCCCCAGAGTCATTATTGCGACATTTTTATTGCGATAACAGGAGCTTATCCAAAAGCACAGACCAACATCTGTGAATGGACAGAATCAGAGCAGATCCAACCTCATGGAATATTATCGGGAATTTCTGACACCTAAACATTTGCCATTATCTACCTGTCCGAAGAAACAGGTCCCTTTACTAGCCTTGGGGCTACAAGAAGCTTTTCCACAACATGGATTACTTACCCTACCTAATAAGGAGCAGTATTAGCTGCTCACGCAGCCCAGCTAACACTACGCTAGCTGCCCTATGCCTCCTGCCACCCTGAGACTCTGCCAGTCCATTCCGTTTTCTGGCTAATGCAACCCTTTTCCAATCCGTCCAGCCTCATTTTTCCATATTGCTTCACGTTAGGTAAGGACATGTGTGTCTGCCCATTTATATTTTAATAGTTCACACTACTTCACTTTGCACAAGGTTAAAATTCAGGGCCCAGAAAAGAGGAAAAAATGTGCAGTTGTTTTACGAGCTCTTTGGGGTGAATTTTGCCAGCACAGGCATATGGTAAAGCATTAACATTTCTTTGCAAATGCTAGGGAGAATCTTTAACTCTCCTTCCACCACTTTAGCCCTTTTAATTCCTTAAGAGCCATTAGTTAGCCTAATTAATCAGAGGAGGAAGTGTAAAATAATGTTGGGTGGTCACAGCCCAGTATTTTATTTGTGGATGCGAGTCCCTTCGGAGAGAAAGGGCAGGGTTTAATGTGAACTCAGAGCTAAGAAACTTGGGTGTAAATATTTATCTGAACCGTTTTACACAAGTTTGTCTTCCCATGTTTTTTCACTAATTGCTTCCCTCTCCCTCACTGCTAAAATGCGGCTCCAACCAAACTCAAACATTTCTTAAAATATGCAGAGCCTGACGGCAGTAAATCAATTTGCAAGGACACACTTTGAAACATTTCCTTTTCCTTCCAAGAAATGGAGCCCTGCTGGTTTATTTTAAAATGTCCCATATAAGGGGGACTGGGAGAAACAATTCTCGGCTGCTAAAGGACGAGTGGGTTTTCCACTCGGAGGTGGCTGGGGATTAGTTGACTCACACTGATCTGTTCCATTCCACTTTTTTTCCCCTGCTCCCATGAATTACTTGCGCCTGCAGGGCCTGCCTTCCTCGGGAACAACACTGGCAGAAGATGGCAATGAGAGAGGATGTCCTGCAAAGGCTGGGGGGGACTGCTATCTCATGGAGAACCAGAGGTCTTCCTGACTGAAGCAGGTCTTTCTGAACAGCTGATGTAATGATCCATGTTCTTAAATGACACTGGTCCGGATCCCAGATCAGGACACTTGGAATTTGTCAAGGCTTGGGTCTGTGTTTCTGGCTACTGAACACAGCCTCGCCAGCATGGCACTGTCCTCCAGGAATATCCATGCCTGGGGCTGAGCACAAGGGTTTGGTCCCGTGATACAGCACTGCCCGGGGTCCTAGAACAAAATGAAACTCTCAGCTGTCACTCAAACAGCAGAAGAAGTACCTAAAAAGGGGCCCAAATGCTTTAAGCAGGAAGACAAGGCCACAGCTCCCGTCCACCAGCTGTGCCTCTGCAAACACTTGGGTGCCCACCTGGAGCTCTGTGCTTCCTCCCTGCAGCATCCAGTACTGGACAGAGAGGTAGAAATTGATGAATACAAGAATAAAATAAAAAAATCTTGCTATTTCCAAGCCTCAGCCCACTGACACAGTGTTGGTGGACAGAATCTGTGAAAATTATGGGCAACTGCCGCTGAAAACATCCATGGGTGGTCTTTTCTCTGCAAATCTGAAGGTTCAGCAAGAGGGGATGTGTCTATGTATACTGGGACAACAACAAAAAAAAGCACTGCAAGAAAAACACTTACTGCTGGTGAGAATGATTATCAGCCATCACCTTCTACAGGATCAAGCTCTGAACATCTGAAGGGTACACTTGGATCAAGTCTTTTTTTCATCAATATCAGTCTGAAAAACTTTGAGTAAGACAAATGCAAGTCTCTTCTCTGTAGCCAGCGCAGCACAGCAAATAGCTAATTGATGGAAACTGAAGAGATCAATAAATATTGATGTCCATTTAGAAATACTTCTGTACTTCATGCTTCTGGCCTGGCCAGAAACTAACCGCCACTAGAGGAAGCGCTTCCCCCTCCTCGTACTAGCATAGGAGGCCAAAAGTGGTAGGAAAAGAAAAACCTGTTTTGTAAAATTTCTTCACCTTTTCTTGGAGGTCCTGACAGTTTGATTGCAATTCTGATGCCGAGGGCTGAGTAAATTTGAAATATTTCCTGATAATGGATTAGACCAAACAGCTGCTACCTGTTGGGATTTTCCTGCAATGCTTATTCCCACGGTGAAAACCCACTGCAACAGATTCCCCTTATGTGTTTTGATAGAACTTCATAGCTGGGCTCTTTCCTCATCCCTTTTCTTCCTTTGAAACCAATGCTGAAAGCTACCCCAGGAACCTCTCACAAGGAATTCTTGCTTCTATGGCTCTAAGGAAAACCCCTACCTAGCTCTACACACGTCCATGGTCTCTAGCATCAAGCTGCGGCATGCTCTGATTATGAGCATAGCATCAAACAACTACAGGGTGACTACTGATAAGACTCGTGTGGGAAATTAGTAGGGGCACACTTTTATAAAGCCCTTTACACCATTTAATTCAGGGTGGTACTTTGGGGTAGAAGTTTCTCTTGTAAAGTTGGGAACTTGCTAGGTTTCACAGTATAAAAATTCATCACTGAGGCCAAAGTAAATTAAGAACTATGCTCGCTCTTTAAAAATGCAAATAAATAGTTCACTGAATTGAGCTTTGGCAAAATGAAAAACTTGCAGAGCAGCCAAACCTGAGGAACAGAAAAATGTAACACATTCCTTCGTGTCTTTAAAATAACCCCCTTCTCTTCCCCTCTCTTGGTTCAAAACTCCTCCTCCTGCCGTATTAAAAATTAAATCCTCATAGACAGCTGGGTCTGCCCAGCTACAGAATGACTTCAGCCTTTCCAAAGCGGGGCCTCTGATAATGAGTACACTGGTCCAGCCCGTGCTAGGGCCCAGATTACCTACCAGTGCACGAAATGCACAGTACCCATGGCAGGAAGACACAAACTGCATAAGGAAGAGAAAGTGTAAACTACAAACAATTTGCGGCAGTAATGCTTCAGGTCGGCTGAGCAGACAGCACATCTCCACCTGAATGCTGTGGTGTGAATCCTCACCTCTCCCTGGACGCACACCCAGTGCAAGCTGCCAAGTTGCTAGTGGTCCATCCCCACACCCCTGACAGAGGCCGACCGGACACCCACCACCCTTACACCTGCCTTGGCTTTCTCTTAGGCATAGAAGTAGGCTTGTTTCCCAGCCAGCTTCCCCCAGCCCTAATGCAAACATGTGCATGAATTGTGCTCCCCAAGAACGGTACCAAGTTCCCACCTTACGGACGATGTTGCTGCAGGCAGAGGGTCAGTGGGTGACCCCATCCTCTCCACCAGGTAACTGACAGCAGCCTTTGGTACCTGTGAGTTTAAGTATGTAGTGTATGTTGCAAGTCTGGTATTTCTCATCTATTGACTATGATTAAATCATTTTATTTGCAGCTTGGCCAAAGAAAAGACCTTGAAAAGAGGCAGCTCTGCGCGTCTGGATTTCATTAGAGCTGAACATTCATCCCTTTATGCCTTAGAAGCATCCTGTTAGCATTATACACACTTGGGGTTGTTAAACGGCATTCTCGGAGCCGGCTGGCTGAAAAATGGGTTCATCAACAGCACCTCTGCTAGCACACACACCATGAAAGGCATTTTCCTCTTTCTGTTGCTTGCTCATCTGCCTGTCAGCATCAGGACGAGTAACAAACTTGTTAGTAACATTCACTGTTGAACTCCTCCTCAAAACTCATGATAGGTTTGTGCTGAATTGTAGGATTTAATCCCACAGAATTTTGCAGCTGATGGAAATGAAAAATAGGCAGCCCAGCCTCAAATGAGGATCCAAACGTCACGAATTTCAGTGCAGCTGCAAGTCTAAAGTTACACGAGCTGGGCAAATAAAAGTAGACTTTGGCTTAAACAATTGCACTTTTTTCCAGTTTTTGGAGTTGCAGGAAGACATTAAAGATTGAACAGTGACAGAGGCCAGAAGACAGACATCGCTGAGCAGCTGGGCAAAGGTCAAGAATGGAAAGGCGGGCGGGAGCAGCATTTTGTGAGCTGAGCCCATGTGAAAAAGAAGGTGTGAAGGAGGGGCCTGAAAACACAGCCTGAAGAGCTGCCAGTGGACTGAGAAAGTGAAGGAGAGAAGCTAATCATGGAGGATGAAGAGCTCAGAGATCAAATAACCTGGAGGCCAGGGGTTAGTTTGCCAAGTGAGGCTAACAAACAAATATGCGCATTCTTATAGTAAAAAGCTCTTGCTATGAACCCATGCAAGTCAAGTTGTGTGGCCTTAAAGAACTTGTCCCAGTTCCTTGACGGCACAAGAGGTGGAAAATGATAAGCAGTGGAATCAAACTATTCACATAAGTTCCTTACACGAGGCTGTTACAATTATTCCACAGGAGCAACTGCTGCAAGCTACTGCAGAAACTCAAAGATGAGCCAAGGAAAAGAACCGATTAAGGCAGAAAATGTCTTGTTCCACTGAAGTCGACGATAAAATGCCGGTGCTTTGAGGAGGCTAGGATTCATAAGCGTGGGTACAACATCTCCAGTGAATCAGACAGCATAATGACTCTTCATATCCCATGCAAGGGCACAGGCTGGGGTCAGGGAGGCATTTTTGCTCTGTAGGACAGAGGGGCAGAAAGGAGGCACTGCGACACAGAGGTCCCACCTTCTCCTGGGAGCACCCAGCCTGTGCCGGCAGTGGGGACAGCAAGTGGGGGTTTTCGGAGATGTTGCTCTCTGTGCCTCTATTTCTGGAGCAGTCTGAAGGGGCAGGCAGTGGAAAACTCTGAGAAACAGTCTATTTAAAGCCACTTATTCTGATTCATATGTTATTCCCCGCCTTCATTTCTCCTAGTATTTCTTTTTAACTTTTACCTTAACCTCTACATGAACTAGTGTGAAAACTGTATCAGCCAAAACTAGGCCAAATAGAGGACACATTATGGGGTACAGACGATCCCAAAGGCTTCCCAATCTGCCCCTCATGCCTCACTTCGCATTACTTGGGTTTAACACACGTTTATGTGTAAACTAATACCTCCAGTCATGAGCATTTTTGTGGGTCTTTGATAAATACTTTACAATTTGATAGAATCTTCCCAATTTTGAGGTGTTCAGAGCAGAAAACAATTGTCCAGCAAGATTCACAGAAGAGCTACATAGATGGAATTTATATTTTCCATCACTTAGTCCCTATTAGTTTTATTAATTTTCAAGTAGAAAATTGTCCTGAGGCTGAATAGCAGATTCTTCATTTGCTCTCCCTACGCAAGCACGCATGCACATACACATCTGCATACACACACATACAGGCACAAAGCTCTTTGCCTGATAAATTTCTCAATAAACGTGGCAGGCAACTTCAAAACCAAACCAAAACAAGCCTTTCAATAGGAATTATGAAAAATAAGTTTTAAATCACAAAAACATCCTGTTTTGCTTCAGTTTCTCTCTCACATGCTACAAGCAGGACTCCACCCTCCCTGTTTTCAGAGGGGCTAACTATGGGCGCCAGGTTTTGGAAACTTCCATGCCCTTATCTGTCCTGCCATTTGCTCTCAGGGGAACATGAGGAGGACAGCACTGCGGAGGCAAGAAAAGAGGGGTTGATCCCCTGCGCACCCATCCCTGCACCAGTCCTTTTTCCCACAGCTCTAAGATCCCTTAGGAGAAAATATAGAGACGTGGAAGGTGAACAGAGGTAGGGTTTACTGGTGGGTTGTTTTTTTTAAAATCACCATGACTGCCACAGTCTCGACCTGTGGATGATATGGAGAAGGTGCTGTTAAGCAGAATTGCTTTTTGCCCTACTAGGTGTAAGTACTCATACTGATGAGACTTTCACAGACAAGTCAGAGAACATCCTGAAGAGACACTAGGTCCCTAACCAGAAGCACACAGAGAGGTGGGGAGCTGGCAAGGGACATTTCCTGTCTTAGCTGAGAAACCACCCATGCAGATCAGACGGGTACCATACTTTAGTACCACCTCTGGGTGACCTCTGCACCGTAGCTTCCAGCCAGAGGATATGGGTTGTCTCCTGAGTAGCCCTGCTAAATGGGCGATGTGCTGCAGGTGCTCCGGAGGCTGCTGGGGGAGGTTTGTTTGAGATGGATGCAGTCCCATGCCGGTGTGACCATACAGAGCTGTAAGCAGGACACAGGCGAGGAACGGCGGGAGTGGCTGAGTGCTGCTGTAAGGTGTTTTCAGAGATGCGTGTATTTGGATCCACTGGGGTCCTAGGTACTGGCCCTGGCAAGGGTGGAGGAGTGAGTAATATGTGGATGAAGGTGAACAGAGCAACTACAGGAGTCTGGGGATGTTAGTGAAGATGCTG
Source organism: Burhinus bistriatus (assembly GCA_013397275.1). Taxonomy (NCBI): domain Eukaryota; kingdom Metazoa; phylum Chordata; class Aves; order Charadriiformes; family Burhinidae; genus Burhinus; species Burhinus bistriatus. The sequence continues at coordinate 108,480 of VYXH01003211.1, read as the reverse complement.
GCGTGGCTGAGGGTGAAACAGCAGAGGGGTGGTGGACCTGTGGCACGCAGGAAGGTGGAGTACAGTGTGCTGGTCTGATGCTGTCCATGAGGGACTACAAAAGGATCCACAAGAAGGATCTCTGCATCAGAGCCGCAAATCAGAATCTTCCATATTACAAGCCAGAGAGGATCAGAGATCCCTCATCGCTAGTCATGAAGAACGAACATCCACTACATCTTCAGGTTAATTAAGAGAAACCTTATCAACGGTACATTCCTCAACATCTCCCATACCTATGAAGTAAAACCAGTCTGACGACACAGATGCTCGAGTCACATCCCCTGGTTACAATCTAAAAGAGTTCTAGCCCCTGGAGCTAGATCCTCTGCCAAATCAAGGCCACACACTTCCCATTTCTGGGGCCAGCCTAGCTGAATTATAATGAACAAAGGTGAAGCACCAAGACGCATAAATGATCCCTTCTGCGAATGCCAAGCTCACCTAGACCAGAGCCACATGTGGGTTCAGCCAAAACCTAAAGTGCAGCAGCACTTAAAGACAGGTCAAGAGAAAGGAACTGTGTCCAGTGCTGTTGATGGAAAGACCTTCCCTGAGAGTCTGCAGGGGAGGCAGAGACTATCATTATGTCCCCATGGCTAGAGACGCCCATCCAAAATTAGGTGATGCACCCATCCAAAGCGTGGTGCTGTGTTTGATAGGGATTCCCTGAAGCAGTTGACTCTCAGAAAATGTACATCTTTTTAAACCAATAAACTTTAATATTTGTTTTCCTCTTGAAAGGAATCTATGTTAATTTTTAAAACATCACTAGAGGGCGTTAAATAAATGGGCTTCCCAGTCAAGCTAACTGCCTGTACGGGCAGCGAGATCTTTGAGAAAATTGTTTAGTTGCAAACCTTGGTGAGAAGCTTTCAAAGATCTATGCATATCAAAACAGCCTCCTGACCACTTTCTCTCTGGCTCACAAACTAAATGCTTACTGCTCTTCAGGTGTGCCCTGAAGAGCACCAGCCCAGGGGCCCAGGGAATGCACACAGGAACTTCCCTCCAGCTGGGCATGAGCTGTGCCAGGTCTCAGCAGGCCGTTTGGGCAGCTATCCCATGACCAGGAACACTGCCATTTATACATATCCCATCAAGTACCAGTGGTTTAATTAGCTAAAGTCATGCTGGACAAACTGACAACCAGGTCCTTGAAGAAATCACTGCGAAGGCTGAGGTACAGTGCCTGGTGGTGCTCTCTGCATCCCAGGGAACACAATCCATGTAGGATCTCCATGCTCCTGCAGAAGCAGGTGTCCATGGCCCTACTGCTCCGGTTGTGCAAGCTAGCAAGCAGCTGTGATGCTGAGGCAAAGAACACACTCTTAAAGGCCCTTATTTTCCATCTCTGCAGGTAACATAGAGTTGGCACATCACAGCAACGCTTTGTCTGGGTTACACAAAGGCATCAGAAGACAGAGGTCTGGTTAGGAAAAAGAATGTTAAGGAATGTTCTAAATGTAGAAGAAGATGGGAAGGTAAAGGGAAAAACAAACACCTCTGTCTTCAGTAGGACCCACAGGTAAAAACTGCAAGTGTCTCTAAAGAACTGGCAGCAAAAGCTGCAATAAAACATCACTCTGGATCATAAGGACCTCTCTGGTTGTGGGCACCCTCCAGCCCCTGGCAAGCACTACAAGTATTACAACTAGTTGCAGATTTTTTATTTTTTTTTTTAACAGACCTTGCTATTTATTCCAGTGGAAACTCCCTGCAAAGAAAATAGTTCCACTCAGCTACTGTTTGTTTTGGATGATTTGTTTGAGAATTTCAAGCTGGCATTTTGAATAATGTTTACAATTTTCCCTCTTATTTTCCATTATTTCAGGCTAACCCCATGCTAATATGATATTCTATTGTTTGTTCTGTTGCATTTAAAAAAATCACCAAGGGCAGCTGCCATTCAGTACAGACCAAGCATGCTCCCTGCTCCGCTGGAGCGAGTGCCACATGCTTCACTCGCTCCGGAGGAGACTGTGGTTTCTCCTGGCGAGTCTAAAAATACGAGGTAGTAACAGAAGGACTGCTTTGCCTGTCGTTGTGTCCTGACATGAACGCAAAGTAACGCGCACTTGACAGGTCTCCTGGAATAACACTGGGATGCAAAAGCGCTGCGATTCTGCCACCACTCTGGAAAAACGACTCTGTGAATATGCCTGAAGCGAAGGAGCTCTCAGAACCCCGTGCTGCAGAGTTTTTCAGGTTATTTCCCTTCCGACCCAGCCCAAAGCCAAGCGGGTCCCCAGCTCCACACGTACCTGCAGACACCCACCACCAACTCTCCCCCCCTCCCCCTGCCTCCCTTCCCTTTGCCAGCCTCCCCGGGCTGAGGAAACCGGAGACACCTTCGCCTCCTCCCCGGCTGGCAGCCGTTTCTCCCCAGCACTCGTCCAGCGCCTCCGGCTCCGCGCACCCTCCGGCTTCCCCGGCTCCGACAGCTGCGCGACGCGGCCACCGACACGCAGCCACCTCCGGAGGGGCGCGCAGGAGACCCCGCGACACGCAGGCAGCTCTGAGGAAGGGTACGAAGAGACACCCCCTCCCCGCAACGCACCCCCGGGGGGGGCGGCCGGCAGGAGACACTCCCTCCCCGAAATGCACCCCC